>PVKS010013946.1:0-47014 GCA_004027875.1 Aplodontia rufa | reverse complement strand
CTAACAGCCTTTCTAATAACCTCTCTAGTGGCTTTTTTTTTTTTTTTTCTGAGTACCAGGGATTGAACCAAGGAGCCCTTAACCACTGAGCCATATTCCCCAGCTCCCCCGTCCCCGTTTGTTTTTTTTTTAATTAGATAGATATAGAGTTACAATTGAGGGTGAAACATCATCAAACATTCAAGAACAAATGTCTATATACTTAGTTATCCAGGGCTAATACCATGTCATGGATGCCCAGCTTGGGTTCCCCATGTTGCTGTTTCCCCCAGAAAAACCCCTGAGTTAAATGGATATCTCATGGAGGTCAGAGATCTCCTCCTGAGATGATTCCCCCATATTTCCACCCTCCAGTCTCCTAGGTGTTCTTCCTAAGCCCTCCCCGACCCTGTCCCCCACCCTATGCCTCCAGGTATCCTAGGGAGTTCTCTCCCTGTTGCGTTAAGAATCATACAATTTGAAGTTATGATTAGCTTAGCCATCTAACATACTGCTTCCCCATGTATTCTAGCTTCCACAGATGAGAGAAACCATTCGACCCTTGAGTCTCTGAGATTTCCCTCCCGGTTTTTTAATTAAAGAGAGAGAGAAAGAGGGACAGTGAGAGAGAAAAGGAGAATCAATTTTATTTTGTTTTTTATGTGGCCTTTGTTGCTCCAACACTTCATTTTATACATGGTGCTGGGGTTCAAATCCCTGTCCTTGTATTTGCCAGCAAGCGCTATAACTGCTGAGCCGCCGTTCCAGTCTCCCCAGCCCTTTTTTTTTTTTAATTTAATTTAATTTTGTGTATTTATTTTTAAATTTTGAAACAAGGTCTCACTAAGTTGCTTAGGGCCTCACTGAGATGCTGAAGCTGGTCTTGACCTTGTAGTCCTCCTTCCTCAGCCCCCTAAGCCGCTGTGATTGCAGGTGTTTGCCACCATGCCTCATTTAATGGTTTATTAAGAGCAAAAAATGCACATTTATTTATCATAGACTGATACTTCTGAGCTATCAGAAGATAATAAGGTAGGTGAATTTGGTATTTTAATGATATTCTCCTAAAATGTTTTACTATAAACTATTTATCCCACCCTGAAACTCTGCCCAAAATGCTGATTGACCTTATTGTTTGTTTTTTCATTTTTCATCAAAGAACCCTCATCAGTGTGTAACACATTCAATAAAGGATAAATAAATCGATTGCTGTAATAAAGCCACAGCGCACACTGCATGGGTGGGGTGTCCTGTGAAGACGTAGTAGGCATGTGCTTCATGAGCAGAAGCTTTGAGTGCAGCAAGCACAGGAAAAGTAGGGACTCTTGTTCACTTTTGGTGGGATGCAGTCGGGGGAAGCACCTTGTTAGACCTAAGTTCTACATCATCCGTCAGATTGAAAAGGGTGCATCCATGCTCCCGCATCTCACTCCTGCTTCTATTCCCAGAAGAAGTACTTGCAAGCCTGTACCATGAGACATATACAAGAACATTCTGAGCATTATTTTGGTCAACAAAAGCAGACAACCCTCTAAATGTAACAGACACATTTATCAGGAGTAGAATGCTGACTTGAGCCCTGGACAGCGGTGCTTAGAGGTGGGTTTCAGACAGGGCCAAGCTAAGAAAAACAAGAAGAATCAGTGATGTTCACTGACAAAGATTTAAACTATGAAGAATCAAGCTACTTAAAGAAAAATAAATGATGAAGCTATCAAGAAAAAGAAGAAAACTAAAATCATTAAGGCAAACCAGAAAAAAAAAAAAAAGCTGTTATATGTCTACCTTAGTACCAAACAAATAGCAATAATCAAGGCAAAGCGTCACTGGGGCTGGAGCAGTGGCTGAGTGGTAGAGCTCTTGCCTGGCACACATGAGGACCTGGGTTCAAACCCTAGTACCACATCCAAACCTAAGCGTTGGAAGAAACTAAAACCAGATGAAAAAAATAAATTAAAAAATTGATTCTCTTTCAAAAAAAAAAATTGAAAAGAGTATCACCCATAATAGGAGTTACAAGTGTAAGTGTGCACTTAATTAAACAGACTACAAGAAAAAATGATGATTACAGGAGGAAGTTTTAGCATCTCTTTACATTGTTGATGAGCCACATGGGCAGCAGTCAGCTAGAATGTACTAGACTGGAACAGAGTGTCATCTGCTTCGCCCTCACACTTGCAGATGACTTTGCTTATCTAACATTGGGAGCATGGGTCTCATCAAACATGTAAACACTCACGAAGGCTTGCTGCAAGGTAGGCCCTGAGTTAGCTTAGCGAATTCCAAAGAGTGACGTGTATCTGCATGAAATAAAAAAGAATAAAAGGTGGATGTTGGTCATAAAATGATAGGCTTTTAATCTCTGTAGTTTCGGAAGTTAAAGAATAGACTTTTTTTTTTCCTTTTTCTTTTTTATTCAGGGCTGAGGACCGAACTCAGGGCTTTGCGTGTGCTAGGCAAGCACTCTGCCACTGAGCTAAATCCCCAACCCCATGAAGAATAGACTTTTAAATGACACAGAAAGAATCAATTGAAATCCAAGGAGAATTCCTAGAAATTAAAAAATCTTCAAAACTTTGCCAGGCTTGGTGATACACTCCTATAATCTCAGTGACTCAGGAGGCAGAGGCAGGAGGATCCCAAGTTCAAGGCCAGCTTTAGTAGCATAGTGAGACCTTAAGCACTAGAAATGTAGCTCAGTGTCTAAACACCCTGGGTTTGATCACCAGTACCAAGAAAAAATAAATAAAAATACTTATAACTAAATGATGATGGAATAATTTGCTATCAAAGCCTGTCAGATATTCAAGATCAGTGCCTTATAGGAAACTGTCTTTCGTTTTTAATAGACAAAGAAGAGAGGCTAAAAATTTATCATCTCAATGGCCAACTTAAGAACAGTAAACAAAGACAAATACACAGACAGAGATGTCAGACACAGGAGGAGAAATAAATAACAGGTGCACAAATCATGAAGAAGGGCATGGTGGGTGTGCATGGGCCCAGCTCCTCCATAGGCAGCACTCTGGACCACACAGCAAGACCCCATCTGTATTCTTTTTAAAGACTTGACCAGGCTGGCTGTAGTGGCACACACTTAAATCCCAGTAGCTCAGAAGACTGAGGCAGGAGGATCACAAGTTCAAGGCCAACCTCAGCAACTTAGGCCTAAGCACTTCATGAGACTCCTATCTCAAAACGTGAAAAACAGAAAGGGGCCAAGGATGTGGCTCAGTGGTTAAGCCCCTGTGGGTTCAATCCTTGGTACCAAAAAAACAAACAAAAAAATACTTGGCCAGGTGCCAACCAGGATGTTCTCCTGAAATCTCAGCTCCCCCAGAGGCTGAGGCACAGTTTGTCAAGTTCAAATCCAGCCTAGGCAACTGAGCAAGATCCTGTCTCAAATTTTAAGAAGTTAGAAGTCTGTGGATGTAGCTCAGAGGTTGAATACCCTGCATTAAAGAAAATAGTGTCAGCATAGCCACTCAGTCTTTTGAAATGACTAGAAAATAAACACACCTAAAAGGCACAGTCTATAAAAAAAAACAAAAAGAGGTTTGAATTAAATAATCTAAAAGAAATAGGATGAAATCACAAATGTAACTGATCTTTAAAGTGAATTTTAAGGTTTCAGTGCTTTCTAAAAAATCTGTAACTTTGAAAATATGAGCAATAAAATTCTCAGAAAAATGGAAGCGGCTAAAGCACTCCAAGGAAGCAGCTGGCCCTGAAACTGGAAGAAGGAGATGGAACCCAGACGCAGCTGTAATTCGGGAATGCCACTGCTCTCTCACAACACGTGCTCTATGGCGTGCACAACACTTCTGTGGACAGAACGAACTCTAACACCAAAGCAGCCAGGAAGCTACAGTGTGTCCTCCCAGAAGCTAAGACTCTAAAGAAGTTGGCACAGGCCAAGGTAGTGATGCTAGCAGTGGAAATGCACTCTGCCCAAGGAAGTTTGCTCTGGGAGTAGAAAGATCATTTAAAATCACAAAAACCCACACAGATGAAAGGAGAAAGCCATAATGCAGTACATAGTAATGAGGAAGCCAGAACAGACGAAGACTTTTGAAGTCAACACCTGTCTGTGACTGGAGAAGAGAAGCGTGGTGGAACGTGACCATGTGGAGGCATGCTGGACTTCGCTGGCCTACGTCGCTGGTGCCGATCTTCCAGTATTGAGGGCAGGAGGGACCGTCTGCCAGTAGCATCTCCTCCCAGACACAGGGAGCTTCCTCTTGCTGTTCACTGTGTGGACATCACAGGAAGAGGACACTTCAGGGAGGCCGTACACATTGGTGCAAAGTCGTAGTCAAGTCATCAGCACAGAAAGCAGTAGTGCCTAATGATCCAGCTAGATTCACCCCAGAAATATGAGTTGGTTTAAATTCAGGAATCAACAGGTACATCTTATGGCTTTTATATGTTATGACACAGGGAATTCGCCATGTGAGGTGTTTGATGATTTCAACACCCATTCATGATTAGACCTCTTAGCAGGCCAGGAAGAAAGGAACTTGTGTTCTGAAAAAGGGTGTGCTCAACATAGCATCCAGCAGTCCTTGCACTCAGCGGCAAGATGTTTGGGACTTCCCTCACGAACAGAAACAGCAGGAAGGTCCTTTACAGTCAGTGTCGTGTTGAGTCACTAGCTCATGCTATACAGCAAGTAAAAGGCCAAAGGGGGTGAAAAGGAAACACTTATTGGCAAACAGCAAGTGGTTCACAGAGCAATATTATCAGAATCAATGGCTCAATTAGGAAAACCAGTATGTAAACTTTCACGGTAACATGTGCTATAGCAGAAAGACTTAAAGTTCTTCATAGTAAAGGTCTTTCCACTCAGATTGGAGGTCTTGCTTTCTGGAACCTCAGCCCTTTAAGTCTACGGGAGCCCCATGTGGCATCACCGAAGCCCGTCCAGCAGGTATTCCCTGCCTACTGAATGAGGAACTCACTGGTGACAGTTCTTTAAGCTCAAAAACTGTGGCTGCCTATTGCCTGGTGGCTCAAATGGGCGCCATTCCTCGCTGCTGTCTGCCTCCAAGAGCTCTTCCTCATGTTCGGATAGTCTTGACTTCACTTTTTCATTTTGCCAATAGCTCCGTTGTTGGACTTACAGGTGTGAGTCTTCTCCAGATGTGGGGGTTCTGCCACTTTCTCTGAGCACCTTTTCAGCCCTTCTCTCCTCCTGTCCTTTCCAGATTCCAGTGCTGCGAGGATGGTGTCTGTTGCACACCTGCCAGTCCCTGAGGTTCTACTCCCATTGCCCTTGTTCTGATTGTTTAACTTCAGAAATCAGCTGGAGCCTGTGTCAGTCTGCCCTCCAATGTGATCAGCTCCTTTGTGTCACTGAGCCAGTGCAGCAAGGTGTCTGTTGCTGTTATTGGGGGATTTTGTTGTAGAATTTATACTTTTTATAATCTCTGTTGGTTTCCTGAGGTTTCCTTTTTTTTTCATTGGATTTGAGAGACTTTAATTAATTGTTGAAGCATTGTTCTGGTACTCCTTCTGACCCCCTGTCCAGTAATTCCCACACATGCCCCACCACGTCATTGACTCCAGGCAACCGTGCCAGGGGTGTCAGACCCACCCAGTAAGTCAGAGGGAAGGATGAGCCCACTGGATGCTCTCCTGTACTCCGAGGTTCCCTCAGGCCCAAAGTCCTGCACCTGTTGCCCTCTGACCACAGTGAGTGTCCTGCAGTGGCCTCCTGTGCCATTTCTAAGGCTGCTGGTGGAGCCCATCAAGAGGAGCCAGGAGAGCGGGCAGGGCACTGTCATGGCAGGACCTTTTGTGCAGTGTGACCTACACTGGCATTTCCAAGTGTAGTGCTGACCTGTGCTTTCATTTTTATATACCAGCAAGTATGCCCGGAGAACTATGAGTTGAATGACCACTTGTTTCTCCATGTCTCTGACCATCTAGTGTTGATGGTTGATTGTCCCTCCTTAAAATGCTGAGCCTTTACTTTACATTTTAAGCAGTGAGGGGATTCTTGATTGTGTGTTCCCTATTTTTCGTTGTGGAATATGAGCTCCATCAAGGTAGAACACAGGATCTTAGCACAGGATCACAAAGATAAAACCACCTTGCTGTTCTACTTTAAAGCAAAACTGTGCTTCTTCAATGCATAGTAAGTAAGTAATCTTGGCGCTTAAGATCTTAAAAAGGATCACAGAAAAACTACATAGAGAATATTAATGAGAAAAAGCCCTGTGGATTTCACTGCTTTTCTGAAAAGCCTTTTCATACCAGAAGCATTGGAGGAGGCTCCTGCTGCCAGCGCAGGGTTGAAGCTGGCTGGGCTTTTTAAATTGGTTGGTCTGGGATTTCTAAGAACCTTCCTCAGTAAACGCAGGGTGAAGCCCCATATCGTTCCAGCTACACTGAAGTGTTTCTGGCCACACCTCAAGCCAAGAGTCTCCCAGACCTGTCTCCCTGGGAGCTCCAGATTCCTAGCCTGGTCTTGGGATTGGGCCTGCTGCTCTTGCCCAGGAGATGGGATACCCGCTTCCTGTGGGTCACAGGAGCTGTGGAAGTGGCAGAGTTGCTGTGGCCCCTCATGAGGACCACCCTGACCAGTCATGGGCTAAAGGAGAACAGAGGACTGACCGCATTCTCTTATTTTCTCACTTCAGTTTTATAATAACATCTATTCTTCATTATCTGATGGGGCAGAAATAGGCTTTGCAGTCAGTCAGATGTGGACTGGGTCCTGCCTCCCCTCTGTGCTGACCTTGGCAGATGCCTTAACCCTTCTGAGCAGTCGAATGTGCTTTCAGCCATTGAGGTTGGAGAGTGCTGCCAGTCCTAGGTGCTAGGGACAGCGGGTGAACGTAGCAGCAGAAGTCAGCAGAAGTCGTGGACCCGTCTAGCAGGGGCTCCCTTTGCCCCAGGCCTTTCCCACCCTGTTGAGGCCAGTGCCTGCCTGGTATTGGCAATAAGGGTTGTGGTCCAGGGCTTTAAATAGTTAGGGCCTTTCATCTTGTTGTCCCCTTTTCAGTAGATGGGTGGTTCCACTCCTGCCTGCCTCTGAGTATGTGAATCAGAAGCCAATCAGGTGTCCTTGGTCCTTGCAGAAGCTTCAGCAGAGCTATCTCAGCGGTAGAGCACAGAGGCAGAGGGCAGCTTGCAGACATCTGCCCGAGATGGTGAAGAGTGCGCTGTCGCCTGGGGAGCCTCACATTCCTGACACGAGTGCCCAGTGGTCCTTCTTGTGAGTGTGCACTGGGCTTGTGCTTCATCAGTGTGCTTTCTGACAAGAAGCGTCCGTCACAGTGGTGCTCCCATTTGCCACAGCAGAAGGGAAAATGAAGTATCCCAATAATTGCATTATAGTTTCCTTCTTGTGGACATGAAAGCAATGTGGTATAATTAGGTTTGATTGGAGTGCACGTTTCCAGTAAGATCCAAAATTAATGATGTTGCTATAGTGACACATCTGTGGCCACCAGTGCGTGAAACATAAAGTAATTCATTCGACAAGAATAGACATCTGTTAACTGCAAGGGTGCAGAGCGTATTGACACTGACCAGAAATCCTAGACGTCATGTGATAAATGAACAAATGATGCTGAAACGAGGATGGATAATTTGTACTTAATCTGCTGGGAGAACTTTAATCTTCTCACTGGTTGCATTTGACAATGCCATTGTTTAAAGAACAATGCTGCAGAGAACTCATAAATTTTAAAACTTAACTCAGGGTGCAGCCTATTAAAGCAATACATTAATTCCTTTTGTTAGGGAATTTTTTATCTTCATGTAGAACAAAGCCGTTACTACAAATACCCACTAAAACAACAGGTTTTCAGGACTCACATTTTAATTATAGCATCCATTACCCAAAAATGCTGTGTTGTCCAGGGCTGAGTCACATGAGTGGTTCTCAGGACAGCACTGTTGTGAGAGATCGGCTGTTTGCAAAGCCTTGGTGGGCAGCAGAGTGTGGTGTGTGTGCCATGCAGTGCCTGCAAGGCTTGCAGATGGTGTATGTGAGATGTAGCAGTGTTATTAACGTCCTCTGTGCCAGAGGACATCTGTGGTCTCCCTGCACCTTGACGACAGGGGCGTTGGGTTGCGGCACATATCCAGAGTCACACTGGTACACTTGAAGTATGCACATGGGTGTGAGTGTTGCAGTTAACATTTTTCCAAGAGAGCCTGATCTATGGTGAATGTCACGTGGACTCCACTTGGAATAACGTTAGATACTTGTGCAGAGTTTGGTGAGCCAGCCTCGTCACTTGAGAAGCTGTTCCCATCCATTTGTGTAAGCATTGATCACTCTTAGCTGTTTGCCTAGCTAGCCTCTTCCCAGGAAATAGTATCCCTCTGAGTAAGCTGCCTGTCTCTGAATTAAAGGCAGAGTTGCCATCATTTGCATACTAGAATCATGGCCTGGTCAGTCTTGTTAGGAGGCCAGATCACAGCCCAGTTGCTTCTTCCCAGGTCTCCTCTGCTAATTGTGGGCAGTACCTGCCACCACCCCGAGAATGATGCCTGCAGGATCAGTTACCTTGTAGTTTGCTTTGTTCACCGCAGTGCAGGAGACCCGTGCTTCATCAAAGAGCCGTAGAAAGTCCAGACCAACCTGGGAACTTCATATTCTAAACAACCTACTACCATTCTCTCTGCTATGGTGTCTCTCTTACCATCTGGCTCTTACCTTAGTGCCTCCCTTTTTAAAATTTCCAACTTGAGGGCCAGTCAATCTTTGTCATATTAATATGAAATCATTAACTGGTTGAAATCATGAAAAGATGCGAGTGCATTCTGGAAAATAATTTTCTGTTTTTGACTTAATAATTGATTTAATCTTGCTGCATTATTTAATACTGTGCAGGAAGGCAAAGTAAGTCTTAAATTAATAAGCAGTGAAAATAGTTTCAAGATTCCCCATAGTATTTGAAGAAACTCTGTGTCCCTCAAAGGGATATTTATAAGTATTCCAACTTCTTTAGCCCTACAAGGTATGCGAGCACTTAATTCAAACGGCAAAATAACAAGTCAAGTGTTTCATTGTTTATTTGATGAGAAATGCTAGTAATTTGAGCGTATTAGTTCTAAATTGCTTTTAACATAATTTATTAGCAACAACAGTTTTAGAAGATACAGAGTTACTGTTATGTCATTTGATGTGGATGAGAAACTGAGGTGGTGTCACTCTGAGCATTCAGCTTAAGTGTGACAGCTCTCTCCCCAATCCAGAGCATCCATGTTTCCTCAGACAGCAGCCCTGTGTGCAGTAAAGCCACTCCTGACCCCCACCTCCCCACCCACAGCCCAGGAAACTCCGGGCCCACTTCTGCCCCTGGACGTCTAGGGTGGATGTTGCTTATGGCTGGAGTCCTGCAGCATGTGGCTTCTTTCCTTTAGCAGAAGGGTTTCACAGTGCACCCATACTGTAGCACTTCTTTTTATCACCACATAGCATTCCCATGTGTGGGCATACCACCTTTACTTACCCGATTGTGAGTGTGTAGGCACATTCAAGATCTAGTCAAGCCAGTTAGGCAAGGAAAAGGAAGTGGCATCCATGTTGCAAAGGTTCTGTTTGCATGTGACACAGACTTGTAAATAGGAAATCCAAACGAATCCCCTGGAAATATATTGACAGTGTTAATGAGTTTGAAGGATGCAAGGTAAGTGTACAAAATGAATTGTATTTCTATACACTAACAATGAAGAATCCAAAAAGAGAATTAAGGAAGCAATTTCATTTATAAAGGCATCAAGAAAATGAAATACCCCTTTTTAGTGTTAAGATGGCAGCATACCTCCTTAAACTGATCTATAGACTCTGCAGGACAGCTGTTAAAAATCCCAGATGTCTTCTTTGCAGAATTGACAAGCTGATTCTAAACCTCACATGGAGATACTAGGAGGGACATTGACAGCTGAAGTAGTCCTGAGAAAGCTAGAAGACTCACACTAACTTCAAAATCCCCTGCAAAGCCAGTCATCAGGACAGTGTGGTTCTGCATAAAGATAGACAGTCTTTATTTAGCTCAGCGGAACAGAGTTGAGAGGGCATAGGGGAGTCACATTCGTAGTCTCCGGCTTTTGATAAAGGTGCCAGGGCAGTTCCATGGGGGAAGCTACAGACTTAAAGGTGCAGGGACAGTTGGATAGCTTTGTGGTATAAAAAAAGTTGGCCTCCTGCCTCACACCATACTTGAAAATTAACTCACTCATAGACCTAAACGTAAACACTAAAATCAATTGTGTTTTAAATTGTTTGGTCTTCAGAAACTGAGTTCTCCTTTTCCTTCTCCCCATCTCCAACTGAGCAAAAGAATAAAAAGCTTTTAGAAACCTAAATACAGAACTTTATGAGCATAATCTGAAAGGAGGAAGAAAGAGTTCAAACCTGGAGCATTAATTATCTTTTAAATGATTTTCATCTGAATGTGTTATGCAACAATATGGTCAACATTATAGCCTCTGACCTCCTATATTTCAAGGGGTCTATTTGTATATGTAGAGTTATTCTCAGGATTTTTTCAAAGAGTGTTCAGAGACAAAGTGTAATGGGATAGCATTGTTGACATTGGGAGCCTCAGCACTGAAAAATGTTCACCAGGTCCCAAAGGACATGGCTGAAGTGATGGGTTAGCAGAAGAGGCGCTGTGGAGCCATATCATCACTAGCTAAGATTAGCCTGAATGGAGTGATTCTAAACATGGATCTTTTAAAAATTGTCCTTGTTGGCTTATTGTATTTGGAAATGCCAGACTTTTCTTCTCTATTGATCTCTGAAGAAAGATGCCCCAAATTAAATGACACCTCACGCGACTCAAATGCATGTGATGCCTTGAGTAGGTCACTGTGTCCTCCCTCTCTTCCTCTGCCTCCTGGCTGCCATGAGCTGAGCTGCTTTCCTCCGCCACGCCTGTCTGTCATGCTGTTTTGCCTCACCTGAGTTTCAGAGCCAAGGAGCTTGCTGACCGTGGACTGAACCTCTGAAACTGTGAGCCAAACCAACTTTCCCTCCTCCAAGTTGTTCTTGTCAGGTGTTTGTTCACAGTGGCGAGAAGCTGACTGAGGCAAGTATGTTCACCGGGGTTCAGAAGGCCCTCCCGTAGGGTGTCTTGAGCCAGGAGCCCCCCTCCTGCAGGTCTCACACAGCTGCTGTCTGCCACTGAGATAAATAAATTACTCTCCAAAGAAAAATCCTTCATTAAAACCAAATATGTTGTGATTCTGGCACTTACTCTCAAAACTTCTTAAATACGTAAGCATCAGCAAATTTTGTATGGATAATAGAACTTGACCGTTGTTGTTTTATAAGGAAACAGGTATCAAAGCTGGCTCATGACCTGGCAAGACAGTTGCATAACCACCAAACCCTAACCACACAGTTGAGGGCTTTCTGCCAGCTTTGTAGCTAGACGTCTCTTGCGAATGCCTCATGATAACTGCTCGCATTGCTGCTGATCGTCACGTGTGGTCACAGGCTGTGGGACGTTGCAGTGGCATCACATTCAAACTAAAAGTATGTGCTCTAAAGCCCCATCAGAAATAAGTTTATGTGGCTGCATTTCTTTGTAACAACAAAAATTAGGAACCATCTAGAACTTCCACATCCAGAACGATGGAATGGCTGCATCTCTCCATATCCTTCCTGCAGAGTACAGCAAGAAACCTGGTGTTGTCTGCAGAACTCACAAGGTGAAGCAGCAGAGGGGCTGAGGTCAGGATCCAGGAGCAGCTTGGGGCAGGCAGGCTGTCACACACCACTGCTGGAGTGACTCTTCCCTATCTAGAGGTCAGGCGTGGCAGCTGGGCCCTGAGACCTACACCCAGGTTTCCCTGGAAGACACAAATGATAACTGTGGAGCAATGAACCTAGACCCCCAACACAGGCAGCACCTCCCTCTTCCCTGAGGCCAGGCCAGGGAGGCCGTGGACCACTGCCCCACCCCGCCATGTGGAGGCCCAGGGAAACAATTGTCAAGGAGCCCTGTCCTCCCACCAGGTTGGCTTCACTGTGGCCTGGTAGTTGGGAGCCTCAGTGCCCCTGCAACCTACAGCAAGGAGCTCCCTGCCCAGAGGACAAGGGGAAGGTTGCCTACAGCAGTCATGAGGCAGCCCCTGCTTCCCAGTGGAGCTGTCCAGTCTTCAGTGCCATCCAGACTCTAAGCGTAGCATAGCAGTCATCAGGCTGTTTAGGTGGGTTTTATTATTACCTTTATTATTCATTTTTATCAGACTGGGAGCTAAGAAGATCTCAACTTACCTAAAGAAATACAGTCAGCAGGGGGAAGCACTGAGATGCCCACATGGTGGAATCATCTACTAGAATTCTAAAGAAGCGGTCAGAAAAATGTTCAGTGAGCAATTGTAAATGTGCTTGAAACATTGGGAGGAAAAACGCCCAGCAAGGAAACCATACAGAGAACGCCCAGTGCAAGTCTGGTCAGTGTTACTCAGTGTGCCCTTAGGCTCACGGGACCATCTCAGATGATGAAGTAGGCCGTCAGTCAGCTTAACACCACCGTGCAAAATACCTGACAAAGACAACGTAGGGATGAAAAGATGATCTGGGCCCACAGTTAGAGAGGGTCAGTGTGTGGCTGGCTGACTTCATTGCTCTCTGTGTAAGGGACTGCAGAACATCATGGCAGAGGAAAGTGGCTCACGCTTGGCAGCCAGAAAGGAGAGAGAAACTGAGGCGCCAGGAACAGGCAGTGGACTCCAGCTGCTTGCCACCGGGACCTGCTTTGTCCAGCTATGCCCCTTCTGCCAGCAGCACCTAGCACAGTAGTTCTTTGGATTACTAACCCAGCAAATGGATTAATTGAATGATTAGACTGCAGCTCTCATAATCTAATCATTTATCAGGTCTGGGCATTTCTGCATTATCTCACATGAACTTTCCCACAAGACCAGGAATGAAACAGGAGTGCGTGTGCACTCTTTAACTGTTCCAGCCTGCAGCAAGGTAAGCACAGGCTGTAAAAGATCCAGGTAAGTGAGAGGACTGCTTTGTTCGTGAACTCAGCAGACTTAAGTGCTGCTTCTCAGATTAATAAGCAGGCTGGAGGGCACTGCTATCTAGATTTCTAGAGATGTAGATGATATTTCAAAATTGATTTTTCTGTTAAACAAACAGAATACCGAAAACCAGTTTGATGAAAATGCAGATCTGGAGGGCTCACTACTAGGTTTGTGAGCTTCTAGTCCTCTAGACCACAGCAGTGAGCATAGACACGGATCCACGAACAGGACAGGAAGCCAGCAATGTCTGCAGTCCTCCCCACAGTGTGGCTGTGGGCATAAACACACAGACCTACACACAGGATGGAGAACCAGGAACATCCTCAGTCCCCCAGATGCTGTGTCCTTGGGACACAGGTGACATGTGCTGTCCCCCTCTGCACCATGCCCTTAGGACCAGGCAGTTCCGAGGTCTGCTTCCATGACCCTGCTGGGCATCTGCAGGTTGTTGGAACAGCCCTGCCTCCCTCACTACTTCCTGTGCTGGTTCCTTGCTCCCCTGTATTCAGGGCCTCCTAAAGCAGTCTCTTTAGTGAAAAGGAATCCCCGCACCTGTTTTTTTGTGTATGTGTGTGTGTGTTAGGCACTTCTCTTGTGTTATCTTATTTATTTTTTAAAAGGTATTATGGTTTGGAGGAAAAGTGTGAGACAGTCCAGGAAGGCTGAGGCGAACTGATTGGGTTATGAGAGCCTCACTCATTCAGTGAACTGCTCCCTGGTGGGATTAGCTGGCAGTCCTGGGCAGGCGGGGTATGGCTGGAGGACTTGGGTCCCTGGGGCGTGCCTTTGGGTATGTGTTTTGTATCTGGCATGCAGTTTCTCCCCCTTTCCCTGCAGCCCTGCATTCCTCCATGCTGTCAGCCTCATCTCGAGCCCTGAGGAATGGAGCTGGCCTTCTATGACTAAGCCCTCTGGAACTGTGAGCCCCCAGTTAAACTTCTCCTAAAATTGTTCTTGTCGGGGTCTTTTAGTCACACCAGCAAAAAAGCTGACTAAAACACAAGGCAAAGAGGTGTTTTCGCTCTTTTACATCCAAGTAAACTAAGGCTGGGAGAGCTTCAAGTAACATAGGATTAGAGGCAGGATTTGGGTCTGGGTTGTCTATCTGCAAAGCCCTCTTACCTAGAGTGATGCCTTTCAGTGAATTGCTGCCAGATGAATGCATAAATTCACGTTTTGGAGATGGAGGGTACAGTAATGCTGGCACAGCTGTGGCCTAGAGACTCCAAAGGTTCAGGAGGAGAGACCCTGGGATGTGTTATGTGAAGCTGTTTTCCACTCCGCACAGTTGAAATTTAAGGTGTATCAGTAACAAGGGTCTGAAAGCTTTTAAGGTGGAGTTTTAGTTTTAACAAGACAGGACTATTGAGAGACAGTTTAGGGAAGATTGGACCTAGAATTCAAGGAATAATGGAAGAAGCTTGCAGATCAGGTGGAGAGATGGAGGGGGGAAGAACCAAAGGGTTCCAGAATAGGAACTGTGTTTTTGAGGCAGAATTGAGGAGTTCAAGGGTCCCTTCAATATAGAAAGGAAGAACAGATAGTGTGCTGACAGTGACTGTGCTGGTGTCCGTGACAAGAGCAGCTCCCACCTGTTGAGGACAGTGCATGCAGCAAGTCACCTGGACACCCTGTGCTGCCTGCCACCCTCTGGTGGCAGCCTCATGTAAGGAGGCTGAATGGCAAAGGTGGCCCTTGTGAGGCAGGTCCCTAAGGGCCTCTTGGGTGCCCTGCTGGCCAGGCAGGTGTGTGCTTTTGAGAAGGGAGACTGAGGGAGTTGCATCCAGCATATGGCAGAGCTCCCTGGAGCCAGGGGGACTTGGGCCAGGTGCCCAGACAGTGAACACAACCCCGTGGCCTTGCGCACTCGAACATCTCAGCTCTAGGACTGAAAGGAAAAGGAAATGCTGATGATAGATTTAGGGGTCTTTTGGTACTTGTCTAAGCCTGTCTTAGAAACGTAAACAATTGCTTATTCTTGGTGGAAGCTACACCAGTGTTCATTGTAATATTCTTTTAACTTTCCTGACTGTATAAAATTGTTCATAAGTCAGAGTGAAGGAAGTGGTGTTCATCACGGCCCCATGTATAAGCTGCATGGACCCTGCTTCTGACTCCCTCAGCCCACCATAAGTTGCCATGCTCCAAACTCAGTATATATCACAGAAAGAAGCCCAAAGGGAATTTTTCAGTTGCTCGAATAATCTGATAGATAAAATAGGTTTTATTTAAATAATGTGTTACATGAGTTTTAAGAGAACTTCGCACTGGGCACAGGTAGCGGAGAACTGTTTATTCTGGTACGTTAACATAAGATTCCAATACCTTTTCATCATAGGCGATGGGAACTCCCATTTTGGCCTGCTCTCTGATGTTAACCAATAAGAATACTTTCACCTGGATGCTGGATTGTTGCTGCCTGCATTATTTAGTGGAAGCTATATTTTAGGTTAATTCCTGAAAGGTTAATGAGACTGCACAAACTACATCTCAGATAAAACTTTGTTCTGTCATTGATACGTTTGTGAAACTGAAGGGCCAGCTGTTGTACAGGGACCACGTGACTCTGTAACAGCAAAACTAACAGAACCATGAAGAGTCCCCAATACCAATTGCTCTTTGAAATTTGTAACAGTGTAAGATGTCATATCCATCTTAAGACCATTTGTTAAAACAGTGTCTAAAGTAGTAGCCATGTAGACTTTGCTTTTATTTCAAGGTGGGCCCTGTGTGCTAGGGGAAGACTCATGAGTCACTCACTCGTGTGGTCATCAGTAGATGATTTCAGTCCTGTGTAAGCCAAAGAAACCAATGGAGTTGGTATGGGGCGGGTGTTCTGTAGCTACAGGAAAAGTCCTGCTTCCACTGTGAGGGATTAGTGCTGTTATCTTATACCTTCGCTAGCCACCATGTCACTCTCAGTGTGCGGCCCCTGCCCTGTGCCCCTTCACTCCGTCACCACGTCACCCTGTGCCCTTACACGTCATCACATCGCCCTCAGTGTGCGACCACTGTCCTGTGCCCCTTCACTCCTTCACAGCATCACCCTGTGCCCTTACACGTCATCACATCGCCCTCAGTGTGTGACCACTGTCCTGTGCCCCTTTACTCCGTCACCGTGTCATTCTCAGTGCACAGCCCCTGCCCTGCACCCCTTTACTTTGTCACTGCATCACCCTCTTAGGTGCCTTGGAAGGTGCAGAAGCACGACGGGAGGGAAGTCTGGGCTGCAGTCCATCTAGCATGTTCTTTTCATATTCACAGGGCTGTCAAGTTCCTGTGCTGCTTTACAACAATGAACACATTGAGTAAACCCCATGTATCTGTGTGTTATGTTAGATGGTGTGTGCCCAGCTTTTCTGCGATCTGATGAGTCACTTTTGATGCCTCTGCTGTAAATAAGCACATTCTGGTAGCTGTTTCTCATAACCTTCCCTGAGAAAGGCGCCCCTTTCTCTTTCTGTTGTGGGTGATACAGATGTGTGCCAAGGGCTCAGCATAACTCCAGGCTCTGTTCCTTCACCTGGGCTTCTGAAAGCTGATGGGCATGCTAACTAGCTTCTAACACATGTCTTCCTCAGCCTGGCTCGCCACAGCACTTGCAAAGAGGGTGACTCTGTTTCCTGGTTCTACACCTGTCCCTTCAAAATAGGCAGAGAGTTCATACAACTGGAGCCCCACCTGCTGTTTAAGGTTGTTAAGATAGAACTTGGCATGCTAGGAAGAAAACTTGTCACGGCCAGCACAAAAGGAGCAAGAAAGAGCTTGTCCAGGCCACACCGTCAGTGCCCTGAGGAGCTGGCAGCTGCAGACAAGGTCAGAGCGAGGCCTTTCTGATGGTGCTCTGCTTTGTTTCAGGAACTCTCACCCAGAACGAGATGACCTTCAGGAGGCTTCATCTAGGCACTGTCTCCTATGGCACCGACACCATGGATGAGATCCAGACCCACGTCCTGAGTGCCTACTCACAGGTGCGTGCACTTCCTCCTGGACCAGGCCTGCCCTCGGGAGGAGCTGATGCGCTGTCAGGCCTCCCCCAGGTGTTAGCTGCAGCTCTGGAAGCTCCCTGCATCTGGTATTGTAGAGTGATTGTAGTCATCATCCTGACAGCTCAGATGTGGTTTTCATTAAGAAGTTCCATGTCACTGTAGTCACAGAAGGTATAGTGAGCCTAACCCCAACTCAGCAGTTTTCAGGGCATGAAGGGCTGTGTTCTGTCTGTACCCATTCTCTCTTGCCATGTTTTCAAATGAGGCTTAAACATCTGTAATTATTTATTTTGTGTCCCTAATGGATACAGATTTGGAGTTTGGTTAGAGTTACCAGCTCACAAGCCGTCTTGAGGAGTCAAGTCAGGAATTACGTGCTTCAATATGAGGACAGGTCTGGGGATGCCATCTGTGGTCCATGTGTGGCTCTGGCTCCTGACATCAGCCAGCACGGGGTCCTCACGTGTATAGTGTGCGTAGATCAAGATGAAGGGTCGCATGTCCCTGACCTCAAGTCACATTTGTATCTCATTCATTAGGATTTGTTACCTGTCATAATTTGAAGTTGCTGATTCAGTATAATTAAACCATCTGTTTAAAATGTAGTGCCAGATACTAAACTGTAGTCTGTCGGGAATTTCACTTTCTCAGGCTGTTTTGAATGTTGTAGTCCACATCATGTTGAGTCAAGGCCTCAGATTTAAAGCTGTACGTAGCTCTCCAGGGTGGTCAGAGCTCAAGTGTCGGTGGGCGCACTTGGGACACCAGCTTCAGAGCCACTGGACTGTTCATATTTATAGTAATTTACTTTGCATAGTCTAGACCAAATTGCAGTTTGCCTTTGCAGTTCTGTCTTGTGTGACAGGTCAAAGCAGAATCGAGCTGTCAGCAGTATATTCAGCTTTTTGGAAACCTTTTCTTTCCTCTAGTTGTTACAGTCTGGCATGTAGTATACTCTTGAGGGGTTGCCAAATTTTTTTTTAAAAGTCTTATTTTTATATACCTAAATACCTATTTTGTATTTATTTACTCATGTTTTCATTTGCACTGCAAAGGATCAAACCTAGGCTCTTGTGCATGCCAGGCAAGTGTTCTACCATTGAACCGCATCCTTAGCCCTAAAATATTTATTAATAGAAGAGGCATCTGCAAAGGATTCTCCTAGCATTCTGTCTGTACTGAAGTAGTACCAAATTATATCTGTTCTTATAAAATTAATTTACTTTATCCATGAATGTGATGTTAGTAGTTCCAAATAAGTCATGTTACCAGCAAAAATTAAAAGCAGAAAAGATTTAAAAAAATTTATTACATAAAAACAACAGATATTAAATGTCTATGCTTAAGAGGATTTTAGAGCTGTTTTTCCCTGAGAGCTGTCTGCAGGCTGGCCAGACAGCACTTGGTGTGTGGGATTGACGTCCTTCCTCGTCTGCGTTCTGCCTCATTAGTGAGATGGCAGTGGTCTGGTGGGTGTGCTGTAACATAGCACAGATCTTTCTTAACCTGGTTACTGTCCCACTGGAAGCACTTGGTGATGTAGGGCATGGTCTTTAATGGGATTTGTGTGGAATTAGATTATATCAGCATCAGCGAGCTGGCATAACTCAGAAGGGGACATGGCTGGGCCTCCCTGCTACAGGGGTGGTGGCATGGTGAGCGGGTGCAGGCTTGGGGCTGACAGCTGGTGGACAACAGGGTAGGCCCCATGTAAACAGCTGAGGGCTCGTGGGTCAGTGGCCCTGCACACCCAATCCAGTCTCTTAGGATTTCGTGGACTATCTGAAGTTAACAATGTGTGGTGATCGAGGGGGCAGGGGAGCAGCGTCCTCTGATACCCTGCTCAAGTAGGAGGTGAATTACAGGAGTCGTCACTTTGGGAAACGATTCACTCACACAGCTGGGTCAGGTAAGTGCACATGCACCGTGGGCAGCTGCTTTGAGGCATGAGGGCTCATTTCCTCTGAAGGAGCCTATACTGTACCTCATCACCTTAGCTGCAAACCCAGAATCTCCCTTCAGAGGCAGCTGCAGTTGCTTGTGGAATGAGGGCGGAGCATTGCAGACCCCAGCCTGCTCTTAGCTTGCGCCCATCTGTGCACAGCATTGCTGGGGAAAGTGGAAAGCTGTTTTAGCCATGCTGCTCCATGTCGTTCTCTTACTTGCTTTGGTTTTGTAAGCAAAGCACAGGAACTACTGAGGACTTGTTCTCCAGAGACAGGGATCACTGAGGATGTAACCAAGTAAGCCACAGTTGAAGTGAGGTGAAGTAAAAGGGAGCGTCCAGGTTTTAAATAGTGTAGAAGATATCTTGGTATACTCATCAACTTGGAAATCTCAAAGCACTTCACATTCCTAACACAGAAAAGTAGCTCATCTTAATGGGTGCTGTATAGGACATAGACTCAAATCAAACCACTGTTCTTACCCCTAGCAATGTAGTTTTGCTTATAAAATGATACGTGTTAGTAATCCCTGTGTCAGCTACCTTGGCCCATAATCACATAACGTTCCCTGTCTTACAGGTTCAGTCTCAATCTAATGGAAACAACCCCAGTTCTACCCCACCGAGAAGAGCCCAGTCTTCAACCCCCAAGGTTAGGAAAAGTGTCAGCAGTCGAGTCCATGAAGCAGTGAAGGCCATCGCCCTGTGCCACAACGTGACCCCAGTGTATGAGGCCCAGGCTGGCATCACTGGGGAGACCGAGTCTGCTGAAGCAGATCAAGACTTCAGTGACGAGAACCGCACCTACCAGGCATCCAGCCCAGATGAGGTGGGTCTCACTCCCTGGGGGATCTGGCTTTGGGAGGTGGCTTTTTTCGCAGTGCAGAGCCCAGTGACCTCTCTGCCCTTCACTGGGACAGAGGCCTCAGATAACTGTCTCTGTCTCCCAGCCTGTGTGCCCACTCCAGCTGCATATGCAAGAGCTGTGCTGCCCAGTCCAGCATGTGCAGTCCTATACAGCGCAGTCTTTCAGATGTATCTCCCTCCCAGAATGCCTGAGAGCTAGTTACAGGAAGTGACAAAGAGAAAAGTCAGTTTCTTCAGTTTACAAACTGCCTAGTGACACAGCCAGGTCATGTCATCTAGGTTTTTCTTCATCGCCAAATGAGTCATTGAGTTTGCATATTAAATTTCCAGGTATTATCAGGATTTAGAGAAAAATATTTCAAAAGAGAATTAGCATCAGGTGTGGTTACACGTCTGCAATCCCAGCGACTCAGGAGACTGACACAGGGGGAGTGCAAGTTCAAGCCAGCCTCAACAACTTAGCAAGACCCTGTCTCAAAATAAAAATAAAAGGAACTGAGGATGTAGCTCAGTGGCAGGTGTCCCTGGAGTCAATGCCTAGTTCCAAAAAAGAAAGAATTAGTATCTTAATAATTTCAAAGATTTATAGAAATGGTAAAATGTTAAAATCTACTTTTACATCAGTCCTTAAATTTTAGGCCTGTGGAATTCAGTGCTGAGCCCTGCCAGTTCCTGTGTGGTCCTAGTGTATTTCACGCACAGTAACCCCCACCCTCTGCTCCATTACCTGAAGCCTCTCTGCTTAACCGCCTGCCTGCAGCCTCACCTCTGGTGATCCCAGAGTCCCACTGCACTGCCTGAAATGTCTCTCTGGATGGCACCCAGTGGTGTAGGCATCTGCACCTGGTGGCACTGCCTGTGGATACTGCGGTTTACCATTAGAAATTTTACTGTAACTTACATTTATTATTAGAGTCAACAGAATGTTGAGCATCTGGGCACCATGGTGCACACCTGTCATCCCTGTGGCTTGGGAGGCTGAGGCAGGAAGATTGCAAGTTGAAAGCCAACCTCAGCAACTTAACAAGACCCTCAGCAAATTAGTGAGACCCTGTCCCAAAGTTAAACCATGAAAGGGACTGGGGCTATGGCCCAGTGGCTAATTCCCCCTGGGTTCAATCCCCAAAACCAAAAGGAAATACAGACAAACCCAGGTTGAGCAAAGCTGAAGCAGCCTTGCGGCTCCAAGCTGCCCCCCCACCCCCCCGTAGTCACCCACTGTGTCCTGGGCTAACTCCTGGGCTTGTCGCTATCTCTCCAGCCTTGGGGTCCCCTGGTGCCTATGGCTCCCCAGTGAGTCTGCTTTGTGGCTCCTCTGCCTGCTCACACCACAGGCTCCTGGGACAAGCCCCACGCCTCCACACTGCCACGCTCAGGAGTGCTCACAAGTGTGGGCTGAGCTCAGCTGCAGGGCCATGTGGAGAGGGAGGTGGGCCGTCAGAAGGGTGGGCCATAGAACAGCAGTACTGCAGGTTCCAGCAGGAGCTGACTGCTGAGATGTGGCAAGGCTGTGGCCCAGGTTCAGAAAGTGTTTGCCTTCCTGGTGCAGAAAGAGACCGACATGGTCCACGGTCCACGAGAGCAGGTTTGTTGTGTTGGGGATCTCTGAGAGACTCCACAGAGAATCTCAGTTGTGGGGAAAGGGGAAACTAGGGGAATGTGCAGCCCGAGCAGCCTTACTCCATCGTTCACTGCAGTGACTCGATTGGTGGCACGCTGTTCAGGTCCCTTCCTCCATAGCTGTGCTGACCTCATGGGCATATTGGCCAGTCCTTCCATACAGACCTGGTGGTCATTCCAGCTTGACTTCTGGAATCGGGTACACGGCAGCTGTTGTTCGGTAGCAGGCAGTCTAGGAGAAAAATGCAGATTTAGGGATCCAAAACTGACAGGATGTGATCTTTATCCCACCCCCCAAAAGTCAAATAATATTTGTGCACTCATATAATTCCAGGAAATGAACAATCTTTTATATATATATATATATATATATATATATATATATGTGTGTGTGTATACACATATATATATACATACATACACACACACATACACACACACACATATATATATATATACATATATATATATATATAGAGAGAGAGAGAGAGAGAGTGATTTTGAATATACATATATATGTATGTATGGGCATTTATATTTGCCATAGAGGGGTAACAGAGGAATCAGACGGGTGTGGGCAGCATGGAGGTAACTGTGGTTTAGGATCAAATACATATCTTATTGTTACTTTATACACATTTTTGATTATACAACGCCTCAACTGCTTAATAAAAAAATAATTAAAAATTTTTAACTCATAGTCCTCTCTCTATGAGAGTTTCCGGGTGATTTAACAAAATGAGTAAGACCTTTTGCTCTGTAACAAAAAAGATTTGTGAAATTCCCAAGAGCCATCATCTTAGCATCCCTGCAAAGGCTTTGAGACCAACGTGGGATTTTAGTAACTACTTTTTGAATAGAAGCAAGTGTTTCTCTTATAAAGGGCTGAACAGTGTTTATTCTGTTACAGCATTCTAGAAGGTCTCAAGCCCACCTAATTGCGTATTCAGAAGGAATTACTTACTAATTGTAAGCATGGGGCACTCAAGTCAGAAACCTTCCAAGGAACATTTTATTGGAAATTTAAAAAATATTATACCTTATTACCTTCCAAAAAGAAGTACAAACTTTGTTGAAAGTAGATGGGATTTTCAGAGTTTTTACAAAACACATTTTAAACCTTAACCTAGGAAGTTGCAAGAGATTTCATTGATCCAAAAATTACTAAGAATTTAAAGAAGCTGTCATGTAGAAACTGTTAATCTTATATGTAACGTTTTTGACCTATTTAGGAATTGGCCAGTGATTAAAAGTGATCACACTAGTGATCTTTTAAAAATCCCTAATACATATCTTAAATCTGAAAATGAAAACAATAGAGTTCATCATAATTTTTAAAGAGCTGTATTGATGCAATGTTTGCAAATCCCCAAAGCCTCAGGAAAATAATCTAAATGGTTCATTATTTAGCTTATTGAACTTTGCTGCAGTTAGGTTGACGGATGATAGCAATGTTTCCCAATCACCAAAGTGCCGTTTTAAAAGCATTTTTTATTGAATAAAGTGCTTAGGATATTGCACCCTGGAGCTTTATTTAGGGAAATGGTTCAATTGATGTTTTCTGTTTAACCTCAGCTTTGACCTGTCGCAACATATATGGTTAATAAGCAACATTATCATTTAAGAGACCTAACTAGTTCTGTGCCTTCCTTATCAGCAGCATGGTCCTACAACCCTATCAGCCTGTGGCGCCTCTCGTCTTATCCATGGAATGAGTAATTTGTGAAGTAGTCTTGCCACATTTGCCGCTCTTTACAGTATATGCAGTCTTGATTCCCTAAGCCGACAGGATCTTTTACCTTACCTCCTCATGCACAGAAGAATTTTTATTATCCACATAATGGAATTCTGGTGGAATTAATTTTAAATCTTTAAAGGTCCTGCAAGGTGTTTGATACTTGCAGGGCTGGGTCAGGATGCTTGAAGGTGCATAAAGTTGGTGCTGGTGGCCAAGTGTGAGTAGGGACTTTATATTCCACGTGAGAGACTGCTTATCCCAGACATTGTTCCTTATGATAAGTGATAAATATTTCATTTTCTCCAGGAGAGTAGAAGGTTCTGCTTCCTGTGATCTGTCTCTCCTGGCTCAGCACAGCCACTAGGCTGAGAGACATCAAGTGCTCCCTGGAAATCCTTCGTGCTCTAAAGCCCGTCCTGGTTGGACCACCTGCCCTGTGCATTGGCAGAGCTTCAGCTCAGGGCCTCCAGTGACCAGGGCATGGCAGAACAGAAGCCCACACCTCTGCTGCTTTGGACCAATCAGATTGGCCGTCGCTTTTAATGACTGCCGAATTGTATAAATGGTATGTCCATGGGTAGCACCCTTCCCCCACTATGGCTGCATTTAAATATTATTTCAAGATGTGGCATCGTCTCCTTGCTCCAGCACATATGTGCAAGAATCAGCTAGAATGTGTGACAAACTACAAGTTGGTCACTTAAAAACAGACGGACATTGCATTGCTTTCAGATTTACACAAGTCAGCGCTAATATACGGGGCGTGCTATGTGTTTTTAATTCATTTTATTGTGTGTGCCCACTGAAGCAAGACTAATTGTGGTGTCTGTCAATATATGTGTGAGGCGCAAATCACTGTCCGTGGCACAAAGCCTTCAGTCCACGACCTTCAGGACCAGTAGAGTAAAGACTGCGTAGCTTGTCTGAGTATCGACCAGCAGGTTTTCCAGAAGATCAAATTGCATTTCAATTTAATAATCCTGTTAAATTAGAGCCATGATTGTGATAACCACAATCAAAAATGATGAGATGTCGATGATGAAATTATGATTTGTGAAGTGCACAGTGGAGAGTGTGCCCTTAGAGCCGAGCTGGCAGCTTCAGGGATATAATTGCTAATATGATGAGGGAAGTTTCTGCCAAGCTTTTCGAGAATAACACCACAGAAATTTCTCCATAATGAAATCATAGAGAAACATTAATAAAATCTTGCTCCATATTTTGCTTCTTCCTCCATGATGTGACTCTTGGGTGTACTTCCTGCCCACGCTTTCTGTGAGCAGAGTGATGTTTGCACAGAACCAGGACCAAGCTAAGCTGGCCAGTGCTGTGGAGGAGACAGCTCAGGCTCTCATGCAGCTTAGCTACCGCTTACCTTGAACTATCAGTAATCACATCATGTTTTAGAACCTTCTGAAAGCTCAATAGTCAGAGAAATGGGCACTTTAAATTTATTAAGCTTGTATGTTCTCGGTCACCTTTTTATGTTTGTGAGAAAAATGTCCCAGTGATGATTTCCTGTTACATCAGATAAAGTGAATTCCACATTAATATAGGCCACAGCAGGACTATGTGTTAAGCCACTCCCCCAATGTTTTGAGTTTATACAAAACAGGACTGGCACCTCCGTCTCACCTGAGGACCCACTGATGAAGTCAAGATGGGCTTCACCACTGTATGGCCAAAATGGTGGCCTCTGCCATCCCTGACAGCACCCAGCAGCCTGGACAGGGGCAGGGGTGTGGCTCCGTGACAAAGAGCTTGCCTGGCACGTCTGAGCCCTGATCTGTGCCCAGCACTACTCATACGTGTGTGTGTGTGTGTGTGTGTGTGTGTGTGTGTGTGAGAGAGAGAGAGAGAAAGAGAGAGAGATGTTCACTCCCAGCTTCCAGATGTGATGCTGTTGTGCTTGTGAGTGAGTGTCCATATGGTAATTGCTGCTGAGAGGTCATCCGAGTCCCACCCAGGAGCTCCCACCTCTCTCTGCCGCACAGATCCTGGTCTCAGCCCCACCGAGGGGCACCCACTTCTCTCTGCTGCGCCTGTCCTGGTCTCAGCCAGACCCAGGGGTGCCCACCTCTCTCTGTCGCGCCTGTCCTGGGGGAACACACCACCATAGTATAGTCTGACCAGGTGTTAGAGAAGGAGGGCCTCAGCAGAGCCTGTGAAGAGGGCCACAGGGAGGCCCCTGCCCCACACAGGAGTGCCATACAGTCACCCCAGGGTTCCGCTTCAGTGAGAAGAAATGAGAACCCCTGAGCTGGCACCCATCTAACATTAGAAAGGAAGGAGCAGAGCAGCAAGTGGCAACCAAGAACACTGCGAGTTCAGAGGCTGGTCCTCGAAAAGGACGATGACTTGGGAAGATGGCTGGTTAAGAATGCAAGTGTGAAGGGAGCCTGAACGCAGGCTGACAGACGCGCAGGTCAGCACCCCCGTGCCAGCCTCTGAGTACTCCACTGAAACAAATAACTAGGTCCTGGAAAAATATAAATTAGCGAAGTTGGCTCTGAAGAAACCTGAGCAGACTACAGGAAAAAAACAGAACATTACCAAAGCGGTGTCAGAATCGAGAGTTTTTTAGGTCAGTGGTTTTGAGCCACAAATAAGTTCTACACTATAAAAAAATTTCTGGAGCAAGAAGTTTCTAAAGCTATCTGGCTGATCCTAGAAAACCAACTTCTTTCTAATCTTAAAATCCAACCAAGACACACACACACACACGTATAAAAACTATGTGTATATAAAAAAATAAAATTGACAAAGGTATAGAAAACCTAAAAAAACAATATCAAGTCAGACTTTACAGTATATTAAGAATACTGTACCATAATTAAGTAGCCTTTATCCTGGGAGTACCGAATGATTCAGTGCTAGAAAACATGTTAACATGACTTTATAGGTCAGGTCAATAGAGACTGATAAAGAATATTCGTGTTCAAATTTAGTAAATATTTCTGACTGAAACAAAGAAAACTAGCTCAGAAATATCTGATGGTAGTAAATTCAAATTAGGAAGGTACTTTGTTCACCTGACTTGTGAGGATAGTCTCCGCACATGTGATTCACGAGCCTGCAGCCATTCCCTTGCAGCAAAGAGCAAGACATCACACGCAGTCTCCAGTGCTATTGAGGACAGCAGGAGCACCCATGGTCTGCTTTCATGCTGGAAGATTCCGTACCTGCATGTGTCACCAGCACGAGAGGACCTTGTGGGAAGAGCACTGGCCAGGACAGGAGCTTCCAGTTCTGGATGGCCTTTCCACTGTGAGAAACAGGAAGTCTACTGGTCCATTTTCAGAATGCAGTCTTAAGGTTGCCATATAAAAGGAAGTCATCTTAGGTCAGGAACCATGTTTTCAGAGGTAATCCGTTTTTAAACTCCTTGTCAGATATCCCATAGCTCTTTTATGTTTCTACCCCTGAGCTTCTCCAATCAGTGAAGGGTAGGATTGCATGAGGTTGGGGATATAAGCAGGTGACTGCCCGCCCAGGTGTGCTTGCTCATCAGAGCCCCTCTGTGAGTGCACCTTCTACAGAAGTAAGGTCTGTCTGGTTCAGCCACTTCTGGACACATGTTTGATTTTCTTACAGCACCTCAGAACTTTTAATAATTTTATTTCTAACACCACTTTACTCCTGAGATTACGTCTCACCAGCCAGAGAACACAGGCTGTTGATGTCACATCTTCCCCAGCTGCCCTCCAGTGTTCATCAGGATGTCCCTGAGGTGCCTCACATCCCATTTCCACTAAGGCAAATTTTATTTTTAATTCTGAACCTTCCCACGGGGAAACTCTAGGCCAATGTGGCGTTAGTAGTAAATTCTACCAAATGTAATGAGGAAATGATGCCCATTCTGTGCAAACTCTCCCAAACACTAAAGGGAATTGAACACTTCTCAAGTAATTTTACAATGCATTGTTAGACTGAGGCCAGAGCTCATGGAGGCAGTACACAGAGCCTTTGGTGTCGCTCAGCACGCTGGCATGGGGTCCCACAGTGCACGTCAAGTGCAGACCACACAGAGGGCCTCACCCTCAGTGCATTAGGAGTGAGGGGAGCTTCTTCAGCTTCCAAGGCAGCATGTGTGAACAGCCCTGTGGTCGACAGTGATGGCCCAATGAGGTTGCTTCCAGAGTGCAGAGCAAGGCAAAGGTGTTTGTCACCCAGCCAGTCCACACTGCGCAAGAGGAAAGGAGACACTGCAGGAGCTCCGCGTGGAGAGGAGCTAGCGAGGCTGCCTCTTCCTTCATAGCTGACAAATGTGGATTAAGAAAGGGGGCACTCAGGTAAATGAGATATGGCATTAATGCTCCCCCGCCGCCACTATTAATGTTTTTCATTTCTTTCCCCCGAGGAGCAGCACCTTGCTGTGTTTGCATATGAAAGCCAGTAGGAGAAATCCCCAGGGTCTTCCAAGCTGTTTCCTCAAGCTAGAGACAGCAGGAAAAGACTTAAGGAAACTGACCTGAAGAATATTTGAGTCCTATTTCAGTTTGGTTCCTTGTCAGAAGTCAGGCTGGAGTTACTTGGGGTGAAACTGGTTGTGGATCCAACTTCTGTGATACTCCATGCAGGTCAATCTAAAATAAAACCCTGGAGCAAGTACTGTCCTGCTCCTGCTGTCTGGAGGGCCTCGCACACAGTATTCGCCATTGACTTAACTTCTTGTGGGCTTTTCTGCTGCTTTCTGGTGATTTAGGTTTTGTATGTAAAGAAATGGTTTAGAGGCAAACCAGCAACCTGCAGGGAGAGGCGTTTCACCACCAGAATGTGGACTATACAGGAGGTTGCCTGTCCCATCTTCCCAGCACCCAGGAGCCTGCATACCACATTGTCCAAGTGCACTTCTGCTCCTGTCTTGAGAATTATACTCAACTTCCCACTTTGAAGTCACTTTAAGTGAGAGGTTTCTGGCTTTGCCCACCTTGCTCCTGCCTTTGCAGCAGCCTGCAGCGTGCGCAGCAACGCTGCTCTGTCCCCTGTCCATCACCAATAGGACAACTCCTCCCTGGAGCTGCGTAAGCCTCCAGAAGAGCACCACACCGCCTCTTGCAGGTTCCTGGTGTTGTGCACGCCCGCCCTGAAGAGCCTCAGCGCCTTTGTGGCGGTGGCAGTTTTACCTACGAGCTGACTGTGCGTGTGCTTTACTGTCACTGGTTTGTTCAAGCCCAGGGCCTTGCTGGGCAGGTGCCCTACCACTCAGCCACACATCCAGTCCCAAAAGTATGAGTTTTAATTGCTTAAATTCTAGGAAGAAAATAGAATGAAACTATCAATAGAATGAAAGCTATTGACTTTCTTTGCTTCCATTTCTATATTTAACATCACTGGATGTAATTTGTTTCTAAGACTCTTCTGAGAAGAGCACCATAAATGTATTTCACATGCACAGAGAAGCCTCAGAGAGCTTCAGGTCCCCATTAACTCTGCTCCAGACCTGCAGCTGAAGGCCTACTAGCCTGGGTTGCAGCATCTGCATGAGCCTGCCTAACCCACAAGGAAGCCAGGCCTGTGCGTGGTACTGAACACTGGTACGAATTCACAGCAGGAGGTTGGAAGATGTGCCTCCCCAGGTATTTTCCTTTGTAGTTAAATTTTTTGGGGGACCAGGATTTGAAACCGGAGGTGTTTAACCACGTTCCCCCATCCCATTTTATTTTATTTTATTAAAGAGAGAGGGACAGAAAAAGAGAGAGAAACAGATTTTTATTTAGTTTTTCATGTGACTTTCATTGCTCCAAGACTTCATTGTGGATGTGGTGCTGGGGTTCAAACTCATGTACTTGTGCACGCCAGGCAAGTGCCATAACCACCGAGCCACCGGTCCAGCTCCCTTTTTATTTTTTATTTTGAAATAGGGTCTCACTAAATTGCTGAGGCTGGCCTCAAACTTTCTATCCTCCTGCCTCAGCCTCCAAAGACCACCACACCCAGTTTGTAGTTACTTCTTTATATGCCTAATCCAGAAGTGTTTAATTTTGTGTAATCAAAAGAGTTCTGCCCAAAACGGAACCAGTTCAATTTGGATTGTAATTAATGCATCAAAAACTTGAATGCTCTTTTTTTCCCCGAGTGGCATTATATAAAGTTAATCCTCATGATGACTGGTGATGACATTTGAATGGAACATTGGGTTAGGTATAAAACTTTTTTATAAGTCAAAGAGGTTGTGAAACAAAGCACAAACTAAATAACACGCAGATGTGGTCACCAGGTGTAGAATGCCTTGGTCTGCTACCGTGGGGCCCTGAGAGGATGTGGTGTCTGTGGACAGATAGAACCTACAGGTGAACTGTTATGTAGCCTGGGGAGCATTGGGCCGTTGGCAGCTTGAGAAGAGTGTGCAGCGTTTCCTTCTCGTATCAGGTGTGAGGCAGCCTGGTGGCATGTGCACTTCTCCCTCCAGCAGGGGTCAGTTCTATTGACATCTGTGTGCTTTTTTTGAGAACTGTTATTCAGAGCATGTTGCTGATGCTCCTAGTTACAGCACTGGACTATCGCAGATGCCTGCAGACTCCTGGTGCACGTCAGTCACGTCCTGAAGACTCCGTAGAGTTGTGACTGCAGCCTCACCGGTGATGTGCCACTTGGCATTTGACACACAACCCTAGCCAGCCAGGAACACCAGTGCCAAGAGGGCAGTCACTGTTGCTGCTGCTGCTTGGCACACCACCCCGAAACCTGGCATGCAGAAAGCCATCTGATATTCTCAAGGGACATCCTTCAGGCAAGTCCCACAAATAGAGTTTTCTGGCATTGATGACAGGACCACTTGGCTAGAGCAACTTGGTGGCTTTGCCAGAGGCCTGCTTAGAGGTAAGCCCTTCACAGTTTGCTCACAAGTCATGGAAGCCAGCAGCAAGGAGTTTTTAAACAGCAGTTTCTCACAACATGTGACAAGCATTCAGCGTGCCGTCTGTTACTGTTCATGTAATGTATCTTCTGGGAAGTGGACACTGATCTTACTAGGATCATCAAAATGACAGAAACCACAATTTGCCGATTGCACTGATTGTCCACAGAAGGGAGAAGAGTGGGAGCTTCGAGCTGATAAAGGGGATTCTGTGTGCACGGCCAGTGCAGGGCTGCAGTGCGGCCTGCCATGCAAGAGTGGAGCGCAACAGGCCTCAGGGCCCATCCTGCCCATCTCGTTTCCCCTGCAGCCTGCTGCATGCACTTTGCAGTTTGGTCAGAGGTTTTCCAGATCAAGTAGTGTGTAGCCACAGGTACTGAGATCACGTGGTGTTCACCATCTTCCCTGGAGTGTCCTGGCCTTACCTGCAGGTTGGTGAAGAGAGCAGTGAGGCTCCCTCCTAGATGGAAATTCATCACTCGGTTTCAGGGTGCTTCTCTTCCTAAGTGACAGTATTCCATACAGTTGAGTCTTGGCTTTCTAACATCAGCTAACTGATAATTTTCCTAATTTAAGTGAAATGCTTTTCTAAATAGGTCAGGCCAAGGACAAATTCACACACTGCATGGCCATTGCTGTTGAAGAAAGCAGGCCTTTGAATCGTGGGCAGCAGCTAAGATTGCAGACTGAACCAATGGGGAGTGTGCTGTCAGTGGAGTGCACCCTCCCAACTCCCCAGACTCCAAGAGGAGGGCCCTGGAACCTGCAAGCCTCAGGTGCAACAGGCTAGAGCCCTCCTTTCCTCTCAGACAGGCCTGGTGCCACATCACGCTGTTTGCTGAGTGCAGATCTGTGCCTTTTTTATAGAAATGTATTTCTGATTTTGTAACGAATGAAAATGTCAGATCATTATGATTTCACTCTCAGTCTGATTTTCTAGAATCATTGTATTCCATTTGCCACAGGCTAACTCCAGTGTGTGAATTTTGTAAAGAAGCAGGAAGTCACAACAGGTAGTTTCACTCTGCTTCAGCTACGTAGGGTTTATAGCAAGTGATTTGAAGATGCATAGATTCATGTCTTTGTTATCCTAAGACGATGGGCTACCTTGTGATACTCTTACCCAGTCAGTTCCCTTAGGAGATTCCGAGCAACGTTTGGGAAGTAAGCTAAGGCCCCGGGTGATGCCCAGTGGAGTGGGAGGTACCCACTGGGGCCTCTTCAGCACCAGCCCTGTGTGTTGATTCAGTGGAGCTGGGGGACAGCTGGGCGAGCAAGGATTTCCTGGACCCTGCCCCCAAGCCTCTCGCCAGTCCTGGGAAGCTGTGAGCATGCTTCCCGTTGTCCCTCAGTCTCCCTGCCCTGAAGCACAGAAACAGCTCTCCACTGAACTCTTAATATCAGTGTGTTGGAAGTGCCCTGCAGTTGGGTGTGTGACATGTTACAGAGAACACACCAGTGGGGGGTGTGAGTCGGGGCCGAGGGCGGGACCCTTACCTCAGACTCTGAGCCCAAGAGTGCTGACTGTGTGCTGGCTCTTGTGCCTGAGTTGAGCCCAGGCGCTGCACAGATGAGGTGCTAAGATGTGAAGGGTGCAGCTACTTCTGCCACCCCAGCCCTAACAGAGCAGTCAGCCTCAGAAGCAGAGCTGCCCTGGATCTTACACAGTCTCCCCAGGTGCCACGGTCCTACTCATGACACCCTAGATACCCAGAGACTTGAGCCTGACCCTGGGGGCTTTGGGCATGGCTGGCAGATGGCAAGGCTGTGCCTACAGCGTGGAGGCTAGGGGAGGCCTCAGGAAACGACTGAGGACAGCGATGGTCTTGTTGGGTGGGCTGTGTGGTGAAGTCCCAGCCCCAGGGTAGCACTCACTGTTGCCTTGCAGACAGGATGTTCTGGTTGGGGGATGTCCCTGTAGCTGCTGGCAGGCGTGATGTGCCGTTTCTTAGCCGATCAGCATCTGTGATGAAGTAGCTTGTAAGGACAGACTTCTCTTCCCAGAAAACATTTATTGTCATCAAAACACCCTTTGTAAATTATTAGCTTTAAAAATTACTCTTCCAGTTAACAATTTTCAAATTTTAAAAACAAATTACTGTAAGTTAAGAATAGTGCCTATTGGGGGGCCAGAGTGGTGGCTCAGCAGTATTGCGCTGGCCTGGCATGCATAAGGTCCCAGGTTGTGACACCACAAAGTGTCAGAAAAAAGGAAAAAAAAGATGAAAACATAAAACTGATCTGTCTCACTCTTCCTCTCTCTGTCTTTAAAAGAAGACTAGCTGCTATATTTTATTACCTGCATATGCCCAGGAATCAACTCACACTGCTTCAGCCTCAGGACAGCTTACGGAAGAGCACTTTCCACAGGCCTGACCTGCAGTCTCTGCCATTTCGTCCCCATCACACTGGGAGATGTCCATGTAGACACATTCTTGTAGAGTTGATTAGCCACCAGTTTCTCTCTTTTGTTGGGCAAAAGTGAGAATAAACAGAATTAAAATTATTTGCTCCCTTCCAGGGCGCACACCTGTCTGGCCGTGGGGGAGCCGGTCAGCACAAGTGCAGGAAGTCTTCCTGTTGCAGTGTCTGTTAAACAGTAGGCCAAGGCACTTCTCGTCATCTTGCTCGCAGCTCACCTGTACAGGTGCCATTTAAAATTGGGGGGAGGGGTGTGCTGGAGCGGTGACTCAGCAGTTTCGGCCTGCGCAGGGACTGTGGTTCAAACCCCAACACCACATACACAACGAAGTGTCTGAGCAATGAAAGCCGCATGAAAAACTAAATAAAAAAATGATTCTCTCTTTCTCTCCCTCACTGTCCCGCTCTCTTTAAAAACAACGTGTGTGTAACATGGCCAAGAAAATGAGAAGCTCTCAGCATTGCAGGCTCTGCCTGTGTGTGGTCCGCGCGCAGCTTCCCCCAGGCTGTCAGCCCTCACACTGTGGTCCTCCCCAGGTCGCGCTGGTGCGGTGGACAGAAAGCGTCGGGCTCACTCTGGTCAGCAGGGACCTCACGTCCATGCAGCTGAAGACACCTGGTGGCCAGGTCCTGACCTACTGCATCCTGCAGGTGTTCCCCTTCACTTCAGAGAGCAAGCGGATGGGCATCATTGTTAGGGTATGTCCGCAGCTTTAGGGATGCTGCAGTGTGCCACGTGCTGGTAACTTGAGCAGTTTCTGTTCCAGTCTTACAAAGCAGATGCAAAAATCCCTCCTCCCAAAATGGTTAAATACTCAGTTGCTTTATGCTTCTTATGGTTTTTAAAAAATGAAATCTAAAACTAATAAATTATGACTGAGAAGCTCGCTTGGCTATAATGATATATCTGGTGCTGTGAAAAAATTCTTCCTAAGACTACTAAGGGAGTAAAAGGTGTTACTGATTTCCGAAATCAGCGAGTTGTTTTGTGTTTAACAAAAGTAGCATACCAAAGGGTTTAACCTAATAGTGATTTTTGACCATAAATTACTATGCATAGCTCCGTTCAGCTTTTCTTTGCAAACAAGAGCAGCAACATACCTTGGAAGTTTGCTGAACGGGGAAGGATTGCATCAGACTGAAAGCTCAAGCACCTGATCCTTACATTGCAGTCCAAGATGTGCATGGAAGCTGGGCACAGCAGCTGCAGTGTGCAGCCACCTTCTCAGTCCTCATTGCGAGCACTGAAGGGAGGCTTCCCCAGCGGCTGTTTGCAAGGTACAAGACAGCCAAACTGTCCCTGTCTGTTTTCACTCCACCACAGGACGAATCCACAGCAGAAATCACGTTTTACATGAAGGGTGCTGACGTCACCATGTCCACCATCGTCCAGTACAACGACTGGCTGGAAGAGGAGGTGAGTGAGTGAGCCTCAGAATGGTGAGACATGTTTTTGTTTGACTTTGGTGACTGGAAAATCATTGTCTTCCCCCAACTTGCAGACACTAGTGTTACTGAAGTAAATCAAGGCAGGGAGATTTCAAACCAGGTCCTGTGTGGTTGCCAGGGGCGGTGCCACTTCTCACTGAGTTATTCTGAGTGCTCGCAGCTCTCCTCATGCTGGCGAAGCAGAAAGGAGGGGGTGCTAGTTAATTCCAGGGAGTTGGCTTTCTCCACAGTTTTTTGCTGCCATCGTTGGAGCGTGAGATCGTGTGGATGTGCACAAGGCGCTCCTTACAAAGTGCATTTTAATGTGCAAGACTGAAAGAAGGAGAAAGCACTATCAGCCCTTCACTAGGGAGGTGTGAAGTATCGCTGTATGCACAACCAGAGTTGGGCTTTCATATGACATGTAGTCAACATGCAAGAAGTTTTGTTTTGGTTTGTTTTGGTTTTTTTTTTTTAAGAGAGAGGGACAGAGAGAGAAAGAATCAAATTTTTATTTTCATTTTTCATGTGGCTTTCTGTGCTCCGAGATTTCATTGTGTACATGGTGCTGGGGTTTGAACTCACGTACTTGCACATGCCAGGCAAGCACCATAACCGCTGAGCCACCACTCCAGGCCCTATGCAAGGAGATTTTAATTAGAATCTTAATATGCTAATTTGTTCATTTAGAAATAACAGATAAAGTGCAGACATAATTAAGCAATCCTGTATGAAACTCAAACTAAGCAAATACAATTTACAGTTAGACTCGTGTGGGTCTATGGTCTGTGGTTAAGCTTGCATTTTAACTGGTAGCTGGATTTTGGAGGAAAGCTGGGTGTGACGGCAAACACTTTCCTTTTCCCTGTGTACATGTAGTGCTGGTGCTCAGAGCTCTCCTGTCAGTGCAGAGGCCACACCCAATTTTCACGTGACATTGGCAATATGAATCAATATCTCCTTCAGGGCTCTTTGATTTAATCAGGGACATGAATAAATTAAACTCCCTGAAGACCTAGTAAAATGCCATAAAAATTACTTTTGGTCATAATGACGTGCAATTAATTGTAAAATACTTGTTTAATTTATTTAGCTTTATGAGGTCAAATCAATAAATGCCTTGCAACAGACAGACAATGTCAGAGTGTTTTTCACAAAGATAACTTTATTAAAAATCCTATGTGCATTTATTTTCTCAGCATTGTACTTGTCTCATAGATGAATCTCTTGGCTCTTCAGCAGTGTCTTTGTTGCAAGCTGTAGTCCTTGGAAGGCCTTTCCTTTATTAAGAAACGAGCCTGGGTGTGTGCCTCCTACCCTCTGAAGGCAGCCCTGGATCGGAACCTAGCGTGGCGTCCCAGGAGAACGGGTGCAGCTGCCACAATGCAGCAACAGCCCCTCCCTCGTCAGTGCAGTCTGCCCTCAGTGTCCCTGAACTGGACGCTGGGAAGGACACAGCTTGCGAGGTGGTGGTGCTGGAGCCCAGGTTTCCTCCTGCCACTGCAGCCTACAGAGTTAGTGGTGGGCATGATAAGCTGGGTGGATTGAAAAGGAACTTTGAGTAATGATGATCTGCCTGCAGATGAGCGTCTTGTCGCCAGCTCTATGTTGGCTGCACTGGAGGTACATGGAGCACCCCAAGGAGATGGCAGGGTCACAGGCACCTGTGGGGCCTGGGCTCCGTGGTGTGCAGAGCTGGATCTGGCAGCTCATCAGCTCACCCCAGATCCCTGCTCACGCCATTCTCTGCCGCGTAACTGCCACAGCAGGGCTCTGTGACTGCTAGAGAGCTGCATGGGTGTGTCCTGCACCTGGGTGACCCACAGGTTTGTGAGAACCCTCATGGGCATGGTCACTCCCTGTTTCCTGCCGTTTGGGAAGCTCAGCATTGAGTCAAAGCATTCCAGAGCTCTTGCAGACGTGCAGGATCATGTGACTGACTGCAGTCTGCAGTGGCCGCTGGGGTGGTGTTTGGACTCTTGTATTCTTGATGTGGTCCTGCATTCCTTGGCATTTGCTGGCCCCTCTCTGTGTATGGCAGTCACACAGGCCAGTTCTGACCATCTGCACCACCCAGAAATTCGCAAAGGAGGAGTGACAAGCACTGTGCTCTCTGCTGCTGTACACAGGTGCCGCAGAGCCAACCGCATCGAGCTAGGAGAGAGGAGAGCACCATTAAAATCTGAAATTTTTCCTCAAAATACGAAGTTTGGCAGGGAGTCAAAAAAATAAAAAACTGGATAAAAGGAATCGTAGGCAACAAATGTTTCTGCACTTTACAGAGCGTAGATAAACCTGCTGGCAGGCAAGGGTTGCTTAAAAATGTTTAGATTATGCTATTCTTGGTGGGTAGAAACTGCTTCAAAAACACTTCAACAGTAGTGTAGCTTAGTATTCATTACACTGTTTTTAAAAAATTGATTTTTTGCAAAACACATTGCTTTCTGAAAAACCACCATTCAGATTTATAGGTTACGTTGCACTTTGTAGCAAACAGTGCAGCTTCCTGTGAATGACTCCCTGGTGAGGCCCTGGATCTGTCCCTCCTACCTGCCCTGCTCCACGCAGCAGAGGCTGTGCGCTCCTTGGCCACCTGGGCTCTGTTCCAGAGCCTTCTGCTGAGGAAGTGCTTCCAGATGGCCCACTGTCTTCACTGTGACAGAGCCAGGCGCTATCCCACTGTGTGTAGATGCCCGCTTGCTGCCTGTGTCCCCGAGGTGCATGGGTGTCTTGGACAAGACTGTACTCGCTCCCAGCTGTGGAGCAGGAGACCTGTCTCTGTGGCTCCGCAGCCTCCCCTCAGCTGGCAGCACATACCCATAGGAGAGTGGGCTCAGCAGTTCTGCACCATGCGGGAACGTAGGTCACACACCTGTCAGCAACCACCCGCTGTGGAGGGATGCTTGCTGTGTCTGCTTAGTGCACGAGGGAGAAGCTGTGCAGCCTGCCTCAGTCCTCGGGGCCACGCCAACATTTGGTCTATGAAACCCCATGTGTGCCTGACACCTGCGCACGTGCACAGGTGTCAGCTTCAAGTGGAGATGGCACCGCACATGACTGTAAGTGCAGGCTGCATTCCCAGCCGTGGAAGTGCTGCGTGGAAACCAAACCACAGTTCACACTTCACAGGTGTGCCCCAGCCCTCCCACAGTGTGTACTAGGGGGCTTGACTGAGGCTGCTGGGTCTCTGCTTCTCGTGGGGAAGCAGCGTTTTATCGTGCTGATGCACTCCTTTACTGTCAGTCACACCTCCTGAACACGCTGTTAGCTCTGGTTTTAAATATAAGTGGGGTCCTGGCTGCTCCACGACTCCCCCTTCCCTGCCTTGTGACACCTGAACACAGGACTAGGTGCATGGGCTGTGGGGCTTATCTATGTATGTTCCCACCAGCCTCGGCTTTTAACTAGTGTCCCCGCTGACTGTCAGGCTGATGGCAGTCACCCTGCGTGAATGTCCAGCAGGGCAGATGTCTGCGGCACCAATTTCGCCAGATGCCTTAGCCCCACAACCACCACCTCGGGCCACTTCTGCCTGTGCGGCACAGGCAACCAGTGAGGCAGTTTGCCAAGGACACAGAGCAGTGGGTGGCAGAAATGGCTTCCGGATCCTCCATCTTAAATCTGTGGCTCACCCACAGGGGCCTTTCCCAAAGCCCTCATCTTCTCCCCAGCACTGCTGTCTGCACTTTTCTTGTTTTACTTACCTCCTGCAGCCTGGTGTCAGCCTTGAAGAACAGGGGTCTTTATGGAAGAGCCTGCCCTCTGGCAGGAAGGGACTTTGCAGGGCATAGGAGAACCAGAGTGGGGTAGCTCAGAGTCCCGCCAGCAGGCCTCTCCCCGTCTCCGTCAAGGGGGCAGTGAAGCTGAGGATGTCCTGTGGGCTGAGCAGTGAGAACTAGTGTTCCTGGAAGGAGCACCTTGTCTCTGTCTCCTCATAGAGGATGGAGAACCCAGGCTGTGCTAGGAAACCGTGGCCCTTGTGGCCCCCAGGTGTGCAGCCAGTGGGCCTGAAGTGGGGCCAGGACCAGTCAGCAGCGCTGCAGAGGAGTGGACTCTGCCACCTGAGGCCCCCTGAGACCCACAGGTGACTCGGATCTCCTTTCCAGTGTGGAAACATGGCACGGGAGGGGCTGCGGACACTGGTGGTGGCCAAGAAGGCGTTGACGGAAGAGCAGTACCAGGACTTCGAGGTGAGTGGCTCAGGTGCCTCCCAGCGGTGTGTGTGGGTCTTGGGAAGCACAAGGCACAGTGGGACCCTCTGAGCCCTCTCCCATCTGGAGGCTGTGTCCACAGCAGCCAGGTTTGCTTTTCAGGACAAACTGAGCATCCCTTGTCCCTCCCAGGGTTCTAGGAACAGGAGTGGTTCAGGCTTTGGAGTTGTTTGGACTTTGGAATATTTGCATAGACTTTAGCTTCTCTAACCAAAAAATTCAAAGTGCTCCAAAGTCTGATGTGCTCAAAATACATCTAGTTTGGGAGCATTTTAGCTTTCAGATTTCCGGATGAGGGAGGCTCACTTAGTAGATGAAGGCAAACCAGGGGGGTGGTCCATACACCGCACCGACACACGAGGCCCCTCTGTCCCAGAGCCGATACAGTCAAGCCAAGCTGAGCCTCCATGACCGAGCGCTGAAGGTGGCCGCAGTGGTGGAGAGCCTGGAGAGAGAGATGGAGCTGCTGTGTCTCACAGGCGTGGAGGACCAGCTGCAGGCCGACGTGAGGCCCACGCTGGAGATGCTGCGCAATGCGGGGATCAAGGTACCTTGTGCCACCCTGGCTCCCTGAAGCTTTTCTTTTCTTTCAAGCAAACTTCTTTATTGCTGTGGGTGGTGGGTGGAGGAACATTGTAGCAGCAAAGCTGCCCTCCAGCTCCCATCCTTCTCCTTCGTAGCCAGTTCTCCTGCCTCAGCCTTCTTCCCCTGGTTCCGTCCCTGTGCGTATCACATGCGCTTCCACGGACAGTCATGAGGCCCTGCAGCCTGTGACTTAGCCACAGATGCTGCCCTCAGCCTGTCGTTCAGAATGCTGCACCACCAGGGCCGAGTGTAAGCACTCTCCCTGCAGTGATCAGGCTCAAGTTGCCCTGGTGGCTCCCCCCTCGGGCAGCACATGTTGGGTGAGAAGAGGAGGGGAGAACCCCAGCCTCACAGGCTGTTAGGTCTCAGGGGCAAGTGCTCTGGAATGCTTTGACTCAATGCTGAGCTTCCCAAATGGCAGGAAACAGGGAGTGCCCATGAAGGTTCTCACAAACCTGTGGGTCACCCAGGTGCAGGACACACCCATGCAGCTCTCTAGCAGTCACAGAGCCCTGCTGTGGCAGTCACGCGGCAGAGAATGGCGTGAGCAGGGATCTGGGGTGAGCTGATGAGCTGCCAGACCCAGCTCTGCACACCACGGAGCCCAAGTCTCCTTAGGGTGCTCCATGTACCTCCAGTGCAGCCAACACACAGAACTGGCGACAAGACGCTCATCTGCAGGCAGATCATCACTACTCAAAGTTCCTTTTCAATCCACCCAGCTTATCGTGCCCACCGCTAATTCTGTAGGCTCCACAGCACCCTGCAGCAGCAGATGAGCCGCCCTCACTTGCCTGCACGGCTGCTCAGCACAGCAGAGGGGCTTCTCTCATAGGTGACACAAGCACTTAAAGCAAAGGCAACAGTGCCTTCATCCCTCTGCCTCCTTGTCTGGCACGCTCTGTTCTTGCCCAGACCCTCTCTCGGTCAGCTGCCTGCCCCTGCAGGGCGCCCAGGCCTGCACAGCCCAGCTCCTAGCTGCTGCTCTCGGGCAGTTGTGTTCTGAGTCTGAGTTGAGGTCTGTGGTGCATTTTCCCTGGGAGCCATATGGCCAAGCGCCCGCTTCCCTGTCTGCTGACCTGCTGTCCTGTCTTTGGACTGGGCAGACTAGGACTTTGTGGTGTAAATGTGTTTTTGGAGACTTCTCTCTTACCTCCCAGCTGTATTGAAGTGAGAGTTCAGGAACAGACCGATTGAGAACATTTATTTTAATGTTCAAGGATTAAAATAATGGCCTCAAGGATTTGGGATGTACTTTTGAGGATAGAAAACAGGTCAATTGGACTGAAAAGAAAAATTGTAGCTAGACGAGAAAGAGCAACTGAAGTCAAGGTAGGAGGCCAAGCAGTGCCCAACTCTGCTTCCCCACCTGGCCCTCCGGTCTTAGGAACCTCGGAGGGAAGGTCCTGGAGGTCTGGTGGCAGTGGGCAGCTTGCCCAAACAAGAGCTCAGTTAGGAAGAGCAAGGAGGCCTGGTGTTTAAACTTTCTCAATCTTGGTTCCATTCTGCAGCCAAGACCCTGGCAAAGCAGCATGACGAGCGAGAAGCAGATGGCCTATTGTTTCTAAGTGCCTTTAGCCTATTTCTCGCTCACGTGTGCCAGGCTGTCTGTGTTACACAGTGAACATCCCTGTGCAAAGGTTTGGACATTGATACTCTTTGCCAAACTGTGCATCACTTTCAGTCTGGAGGATGAGACCCTAGCTCCAGATGGTCCTCTCAAACAGGAACGTGCATCTCAGACAGGCCTCAGCCACGGTTCCTGAGGGACAGGTTGCTAGCAGTGGAGGTCCTTGTTCTGCTGCGGTAGTGGCTCATTGCGTGCAGTCCAGTGGAGCAAATGTAGCTGCGTGAAACTAAGAGAAAGCACAGACCTTTAAGCAAGAAGAACAGCCACAGTTGGATTACACCTCAACAGTACTCCATATAAGTTTTCTTTTGTGGCCGTTTTAAAAAATCTAAGAGATTCAGATGATAAGAATAATAATACTGGTATTACTGGAAGCTTTTTGCTGTTACATAAAATATCTTGATGTATATTAAATGCTCTGATGTTGTACTTTTTCATAGTCTACAGATGTACGTAATATGATATGTGCCTGTAGATGCAGGTTTTTAAAGTAGCATTGTTTGGCACATCTGATGCAATAACTTGTGGCTTTGCTGTGGGCGCTTTGGCCCTTGGAGCTTCACTTTGCACATGAAAGACTAGCAAGCTGAGATGAAGCTCTCCGTGGTCTTCCTAGTGCTGTGTGCCGACTCATCCACCCTGCGGGTTTGGGTGGAAAGCTATGTAAATGTCACCTTTTGGCACCTGTGGAGTGCACTTTGGACTCGGCCTGGTGGCTGGCAGAGCCCCACTGCTGGTGTTCCTCCGCGTCCCCTTGCTCCATCTGAACGTCATTTTGCTCTTAGTTTTCTTACATAAGCAAGTCCATACAGAGACCACAGAATTTGCCAGTAGCCACTCTCCAGGTGAAGCCATCAGCACCCTCCATCTCCAGACTTCCTGTCCTCTCAACATGGAAGTCCTGCCTGAGGAACACAGTTCCCAGCCCCTCTCTCCACCGTTCTGCTTTCTGTCTCTGGGGACCTCGTGCTGTGTGTGTCTGTGTGTGGCTTGGTAAGGCTGGTGGTGTGCCGTGGCCTGAGTTGTACCGTCCTTGGCTGGGGGCTTGGGTTCTTCACCTTTTGGCTGTTCACTGGTTTACCTTGTTCCCTAGGTGTGGATGCTAACGGGTGATAAGCTGGAGACTGCAACTTGCATTGCCAAAAGTTCCCATTTGGTCTCGAGAACACAAGACATTCATATTTTTAGACCAGTAAGTATGTTTCTAAATCACTTGGAATTTTTAAATGTTTTAAGTCACAATTAATTGGGGCTGGAGTGGTGTGGCTCAGTGGTTACAGTAGTTGCCTGGCATCATGAGTATGCAGGTTCAAACCCCAGCACCACAAACACTATGAAGGGTCAGAGCAACAAAAAACTAAATAAAATTGATTCTCTCTCTCTCTCTCTCACTGTTCCTCTCTCTCTTTAAAAAAAAATAAATAAGTAAAAATAAATAAAATCTGTTGTTTTCATGAAAACGTATATACAGTTATTAAATACTGTGTATCTTTTTAAAAATAAATACTGGGCTGGCGCAGTGACTCAGCGGTTACGGCGCTTGACCGGCGTGCACAAGTATCCAAGTTCAAACCCCAGCACCACGTGCATGGCTAAGTGTTGGAACCACAGAAACCAGATGAAAAATAAAGTTGATTCTCTCTTTCTATCTCTCTCTCTCTCTCTCTCTCTCTCTCTCTCTCTCTCTGTCACTGTCCCTCTCAAAATAAATAAATAAATAAATAAATAAATAAATAAAAACTGTCATTGTTTTCTTATTCAACTTATAAAAACAGGTTAAAATAGTTTTTTTAGTTACATTAAATGTGATAAAAAGATGGCATTTGATAGAATAAATAAGCTCTAAATTTAAAATCACTTTTCTATTCTCAGTATTATTTATTGCTATTTTTATATTTTTAATTGTTTTTTTTAGAGAGAGAAAGAGAGAATCAACTTTAATTTTTCATCCGGTTGTCATGGCTCTGACACTTAACTGTCCCTGTGGTGCTGGGGTCTGAACCTGGGTCCTCACACATGCCGGGGAAATGCATGTGATACTGCTGAGCCACGACTCCAGCCTGCTATTTTTAAATAGACATACTCACCTCCTATTCAATTTATAAAACTATGCATTTATTTTAAAATGCATTTTCCTATTAGTCATATGTAGTACATGTGGCCGGAGGCTGCTTTTGTGAAACAATGTCTAAATATAAAATAGGAATATGTTCTTAAACTGGCCGTTCTCAGATAAAATGACCTTCCTTAATTAGTTCAAAGAGAATTAATAGAAATGATTAAATTTATATGTTTACTGTATGTATTGGATATGACTAAATTTAATTCTCACAGCATAGAAGTTCTTGGGCCCTGATTGATGGTGGGTGAACAGACACTGTGGTCTGTGGCACCTATGGAAGTGGCTGTTTGGGTGTCATTTGCATGTAAATGTGTTTTGTTTTGAAGCATCAGAATCGCAAATTAAGCCCTGAAGACTACTATTTGCAATTAAATTATTAATGCTTTTGATACAACTTTCGATCAATTTTGGTTGACTTTCCAGTGTTATAGCACCCACAAATTAAATTTTTCACAATAAGCTACCTATTTACAGATGAGTCTATGATTAATTTGGACCACGTCAAACTTAATTTATTTCACTCGTATAACATTTCTTTTGTGCGCTATAAAATCTCCACAGAATGAATGTCAAAAACACATACATTGGTTTCTGACATCTTTTCATTCTAAAATTAATGCTATTTCAAGATTGTGAGTTAATCTTATTAATCCTTCAGACACCAAACAAAGCTGTTGGGGTAGGTGGAAGCCAGGGCAGACACGACAGGGCAGTTGTGCACAGGTGTCCCAACCCACTCTGAGGTCATGAACAGACAGCTTTCCTTGGCAACAGGGTGTCAGATGGCTATGTCTCCCTGGGTGTGTGGCTGAGGACCCCACCTCCCTGGGCCAACTCTTGGAATGTGACTTGTCCCAGGCCGAGTTCCTGTTTCTGGATGCCCTCGAACCTGCACCTTGCCTGTCTCCTTGCTGAGCCCTTACCTCATGCAGACTGCTAGAGCACCCGCATCGTTGCCACCAGGTCCCAGGTGGTCCTGCTCACAGCAGACCCTGCCTGACCTGGGCAGAGGCAGCCCTGAGCACCGTTCATGTGCTTCCAGAGGGTGGTGCTGTTCCTGTGTCTCCAGTGTCCTACTGTCTTGTGCAACAAATGGAAACACAGTCATATTGAAGGTGGTCATTTGAGAGCCATAGGAAAAGGGCTCTCATTCTGTGGGACCTTGTTTAGGGCTTCAGATGTAAAGCAGCTTCAGGGTCTAGGTTCTGTCTATAGGACCTTACTGTGATTCCTGCAGTGATGTCCTTTTGGTCCATGGCTCTAATTTAACTGGTGAAAACTTTCTTTCTCCTAATGGAGGTGACCAGTCGGGGAGAGGCCCATTTGGAGCTGAATGCATTTAGAAGGAAGCATGACTGTGCACTGGTCATATCAGGGGACTCCCTAGAGGTAAGGTTAGCGCTCAGCCCAGCCCGTGTGTCAGTCTGCCCCTGCCAGCGCAGCTGGCTTCTTAGTGGACAGTGCTCATCAAGTGGCCCTGCCTTCTCTGCTGTCTTGTGCATTCCTGTCATCCATGGGCCTGTGCAGTCAGGGCTGAGCATGTGTCCTTTCCCCACTGTTTAGAGGGACCCTATCCCTGGGGAACAGCTCCACCTCCTTGCAGCCTTGGTGGGGGGCCAACATGTTCTGTGTATCCAAACCAGTGGTCTAGGCACTTGTGGAGCACATGAAAGCTGCCCTGCTGCGGGGAGGGGTGGAGACTCTGCTCAGATCCTGCCTCCTCTTGATTTCCTGCCTAGGAGTACACAAGTCCTGATGAAAAAGAGACATGCTGTGTAAGAATGAGCACACATGTGTAAGAATGTGTAAGAATCTGCACACATGGCTTTGGGCCCCCAAGAACAGAAGGGAACACGAGGGGAAACACCCGGGCCAGAGGCCCTGCTCAGCACCTGCTTACCTGGGCTGCTGCTGGAGGGGGAGTTTGCCTGCCACGTGAAGGTGCTATCAGTATGCAGCAGTAGCTAGGGAGAAAGAAGGTCTCCTGTGAGGATCTCTCTTCCCGTGGTGTGAAGACCTGGAATTCTGAAGCCTGCCCTCCAGCCATGCTTCCCTATCAAGGCCAATCAGGGCTGAGGAGGAGGGGCTGGAATTGCCTTAAGAGGGTTTCCCCAGAGGAAGGCATGGGTCTTCCTGGAGACCCCTCAGGGTGGCCCAGGGGCCTTGATGCACTGATCTTCCCCACCTTAGCCCTCCTGCTCTTGGCCAGCGACTCCCAAGTCCCCAGCCCCAGGTCAGGGTGGGCTGTGAAGTAGGGCAGGTGAGCACTGGGAAATGCAAATGTGTGACTCTGGAGACAGGTTGTTAGCTTTGCTGCCTTTGTTCTGTCCCCTCCGAACTGCTCTGTCTTGCAGGTGTGTCTGAAGTACTACGAGCACGAGCTGGTGGAGCTGGCCTGCCAGTGCCCCGCAGTGCTGTGCTGCCGCTGCTCGCCCACCCAGAAGGCCCACATCGTGACGCTACTGCGCCAGCACACCGGGAGGCGCACCTGTGCCATCGGTGAGCTGCTTAGCCACAACCAGAGCAGCTCCTGCTGGGAGGGAATGCCACGTCCCTTACCAACAGTGAGATTGGAAGAGGAACTGGGCTTCATCCGTTCCTGGGAAATGTCTAAACAACCTGAACAGTAACTTGGGAAAACACGGTGCTGGATCTGTTGATTAATTTGCCAACTTGATGTGCTTCTCAGGTGATGGAGGAAATGATGTCAGCATGATTCAGGCAGCAGACTGTGGCATTGGGATTGAGGGAAAGGTAGGTCTGTCCTTGGTTTCACGTATCTTTATCACATCGTCGGTCACACATGGGCTACTCAGACTCAATGCAAGCACCATCGACACCTGCATCCAGCACACTTTGGGTCCACATATTGTCAGCACATGCACCATTGACACCTGCATTCAGCACTCATTGGGTGTGCATAGGATCAGAGCATACTGGGTCAGCTCTTATTTAAGGGCCTGGTTTGTCCAGGTGGTGAGCCACATACTTAAGATACAGCTGGCTCAGAGTCTCTCCCCTCTGTTCCTTACTCTGGGGCTGGCTGCCTGTCTCTGAGATGCCATTAAACCAGAGTGGGCTGGTGAGCCCTCAGCATCCCCCTTGTCCTCATGGCCTGTGGAACTTCCCTCTGAGTCACCTGTGCATAGGTCATGGTTCAGGTGTCCCTGCTTCCCCTAGCTGGGTCCATGAGCGCTGCGGTGCTATCCTCTGCTTCTGCCCCACTCTCTCTCTGCATAGGCAGCCCTCACTCCAGGCCAGGCCCCACGGCTGTGGTCTGTCTTCCTGCCATCCTAGGTTGCAGCTCTGACAGTTGGCTGAGTGGAAACATGCTAGAAAGTCCTGGACAGTTCACCCGTCTTACGTTCCCTGTCTCCTTTATTGCTTTGTGTTAAGTGTCTCGTACCAAACTTTGTGAAATAGGAGATACTTTTTTTTTTTAAATGTGAGAGAGCCAAGGTGTGGAGAAGGGCCTTGAATGGGAGTTGTCCCTGCTGCCCCTTCATCTTGCTCCTGTGCTTTCAATAGACTACTGAAGCCCAGCTCTTCCGCAGCACTTGCCAGCAGCTCTTCCTGGTCCACATGCAGGTATCTTTGGGCAGGTGTGCAGGCACACAGTAGAGGCTCTTGAACATGTCACCCCAGCACCCCAGTGCCTCAGGACGCACTGCGGGAAACCTGCCAAGCTGTGTGGAAGGAGCTGCGGCCCCTGTCCATTTAGGCCCACTGGTGACACTCGGCTTGTGGGGGTGTGGTCTGCAGAGGTGCCCCTGTTTTTCTGCCCCAGGAGGGGAAGCAGGCCTCGCTGGCGGCGGACTTCTCCATCACTCAGTTCAGACACGTCGGCAGGCTGCTCATGGTGCATGGGAGGAACAGCTACAAAAGGTCCGCAGCACTCGGCCAGTTCGTCATGCACAGGGGCCTCATTATTTCCACCATGCAGGTGCGTAGGCGCTCAGAGGGTCCTGTGAGCACTCGGCTTCTTGGCTGCCCTTGAGCTTTGAGTCAATGTTAGTAACTGTGCACCGGTGATGCACGGGCGACCAGCAGAGGCTGCACTTCTGATTCATGGCTTTCTGTCTTTTAGGCTGTGTTCTCTTCAGTCTTCTACTTTGCATCTGTGCCCCTGTACCAGGGATTCCTCATGGTGGGGTAAGTGCACCTCTCTGCTCAGGGAAAACATGTTTAGTACTAAGGCCAGGCATCTGAGTGGTTCTCCGCACAGTTGGCGTTCTGGACAAGCAGCGCCCAGTGAGTTCAGGTGCCTGTGCGCCAACGCCTTGGCCACTGCTGTCATGGGGAAGCTGTCATTTGTGTTAGGAACTGGGGTGGAGCTGATCTTGTAAAAGGGCCCCATGGCATAATCATGAGAGGACAGAGCCATTGGGCAGGCCTGTGCTGAGGCTGTCATGCCCAGGGTAGAGCCAGCAAGGCCAGCTGCAGGCTTCCTACATTCTGTTCCTGTCCTGGTGGGAGCCAATGTTCTGGTGATGGGGACTTGACCAGTAACCATACAGCAAGCACACAAGAGAGAAGACCACCCCAGATGTCTGTCTTCTTACACTTGAAGAGACGCTCCGAGTCTGTCCCCAGCAGTAGTGAAACCTTGAGT
>PVKS010013945.1:0-49561 GCA_004027875.1 Aplodontia rufa | reverse complement strand
CATGTAGTGCAGATTTGAGTCTATTAAAGCAAGGGTCAACACATTCCAGAGGAATCAAGAAGTTGATATTATGTCTTTAAGAGTCTAGGTATACTTCTTTCAACTGGATGTTAAATAGAGGAATTATTCCAAGATTGAGGAGAAAGAATTAATATAGATGCACCTCATCAAATACCAGTTAAATGATTTATTGACACTAGAAGTCTGCAGCAGAAGATTGAAATGCTACCGACACCACTTCGGGTTTTACACATGTACATACACGTACTATTCAGTAACAAAATGTTTTAATTGGTCCTTGAACCTTTTGCATTTTACAATTGCCTTAGAGGCCCTAAGAGAAAGGGGTGGCACCAGATACGGCAACTTCCTTAATTCCAACTACGCCAGTTCTTCCCCTCCATCTTGAGGCTTAAGTCATTCCTCACAGGTAGATTCCTCAAGCCTGAAATGAGTAACATCTGGACTTATTTTTGGTGACTATTTCTTTGGTCAGACTTCTTTTACAACATCAGCCTGAGCTGGGCTGTGAAATGTTAGGCTCAACAGTGGTTTCCAAGAATTGAGCATTAATGACTAATCCTTGACTCCTGTAAAATAACCATTAAAGACCTTCTATCCTACATTTCTGGGAATTTCATGGTAAGGAAAGATTGACACATAATTAAAGCAGAATTCATGTATTTATTTCAGCACAGGGAGTGGTAGTACAAACTCTCTGGAACATTATTCCAAATGGGAGGATCCAGCAATAGGGATCAATGTTTCTGCTGAGTCAAATGTTGGCCTTCTTCTAAGAATTATGATATATGAGCTTCAAGGTGCACTATGCACACTGATAGCTTTTTTTAGTGCATATCTTGACAGTAGACTAGTAAAAATGTTAAATATTTTTTTCCTTTAAATAAGCAATTTTCTGGACTCATAGCCATTAATATTTATCAATTGCTATTAAATATTTGGTTCAAAAGTATCCTAAATTTTTATAAAATAAATTATAAGATTTCTGGATTTTTTGGTAAGTAGGAAAAAAAAGAGGACAGTAGGTAGCTTAAGATTCTATAGCCAGCAGAACCAATAAGAAAACAATGCTAGGGGCTGGAGCAGTGGCTCGGTGGTTACAGTGCTTGACCGGCATGCTCAAGTACATGAGTTCAAACCCCAGCACCCACATACACAGCGAAGTCTCGGAGCAACGAAGGCCACATGAAAAACTAAATAAAATTGATTTTCTCTGTCTCTCTCTCTCTCACTCTAACTGTGCCTCTCTCTTTACAAAAAAAAGAAAGAAAGAAAACAATGCTTATTCCATTATTTTAAACTGATCCCAGTAAATCACACCCTTTTGAAATCTTGGTCATTAAATAAACTTGAACTCAACACCTGATATAATTTCCTTTATCATATTAAGAGTTCTGAGAAGCATCATCAGTTTCTCCTAGTTTAAGCCTATGTTCCACAAATACAGATAAATTTTTAATTGAGAAATCCCTCATTAAAATCTCCTGGAATTAAACCATTTCTATAGGGAGAATACTAAATTGTTTAAAGAACTTTCGAGATTATCTGGTATTTTTGATCAATGACTCTTATAAAAATAGAAGTCCTTCCTTCTCTCCCTCCTCCTCCTCAGTCCTACGGTTTCGACAGTGAATCCCATTACATTTTTGAAAAGTGATTGTCACATCAAACTACCACATAATTTTAAATTGATATATACAGAGTGATATAAATTCCTTTTCTCACTACTTATACTCTTCCTGCTGTCTCATTCTTAACCAAAGGATAGTACATTACAACCCAGGCAATAATTCTCCTATAAGGTGGAGATTATCATTGCCAATCTAAGTTACTTTAAGCCAGTGTAAACTTCACATGGTAAAGGGGTAGAATTGGTTATAATAAGAAAAGTAAAAAAGAGAGAGAGAGAGAAAAGAAAACGAAAGAAAAGCAATCCTACGCATTATACCACATGTACATCCATAGCATGCATGGGAAGAACTCAGTGCAAATCTGGTTGCTAGTTTCATTTCTGCACTCATAAGGAAACAAATCTTACTGTCAGGATCCTCTTATTACAGGAAGCTAACTTTCTAGAGCAAAGCTTATTAGGAATATTTCAAAAACCAGTTTATAGCCAAGGTCAAGAACCAGGAAGCATGGAGTTAAATAGACCACAATCAGTAAAGCAGGACTTGGTTACCAAGCAGGGACAGGATCAGACAGGCTAGGAACCTCCTGTGCACAGTGCTTCCTGGTCATGAGGATACAGGTCCATGACAGAGCTAGGAGATGATCCCAGAGCGGTATGAACAGACATAAGAGACAGAGGCTGAATGAAGGCAGAAAACATTATATTCATTATACTTTCATGAGGTCATGGATTCAGATTAATTGTTGGTGATGATTAGCATCAAAGTTAATTCTTTTCATAGATTAAAATATATCACAGAATTGGCATGCACACTGTCTGTACAGATAGAACTTTCACTGCTTCTAAAGCCTAGAGATATAGCTACGGTGTTTGATTTTTGGTAAAGTACCTTCACTTGGAAAAAGAAATGCACATTTCGTAATCTTACTAGTGAGTCTGCAACAAGGAAATTCTACAGGCAGTTAAGTGAGCAGCCATAGCCATATGCTCTAATTTTTTCCTTCGCATTTGATAATGTTATTGTTAGAACACCCCAGATAAAGTGTGGAAAATGAAATTAATTCATCCATTCATGTGTCCAACAAATATTAGTTCTGTATTGGAGAAGGAGACTTGAGGTCATCAGCTAATAGGAGGAGGTTGAAGCTGCAGATCCTAGAAACAGTGTGGCATAATTGCACACAGACAGGTTTACATCCAACAGGCTGCTAATTAGGTAAAATATGGACTAGAATTGATCTTTGTATTTAGCAACCTGTGAGGCTCATTCATGACTGACAAGAGTGGTCATTTCATTGGATTGGTAGAGACAAAAGCCTGATTGGAGTAATTTCAGAATAGGGTAAGAAAATTTAGAGACTGGACATGTTACAACTCCTCCAAGGACTTTGTCTAAAAATGGAGGAGAGAAATGCGGGGTGAGAGGGCTAGCTGGGGTGAGTCAGGTCAAAGGAGTGCTTTTTTTTTTTACATATGAAGATCATTATATATATGTATGTATATACATACATATATATATATATATATATATATATATATACATACATATATATATATATATATATATGACTATAGTATATACAGTGACATTTATAACTGCTTGGAATGTACCTTGCTTTATCTTAGTTCCAGCATTTCCCCTTCTCCTCCCTTCCTATCATCCCTTGTTATTATTCAAAATAGTTGACAATGGGATTAAACAGTTACATTTTTGTACAGGTAAGCATCATAGCTTGTTCAAATATCTTATGAAGTATATTGCAACTGTATCTCATAAATATTAACACTTTGCATTTTTGTTCTATGGATCTAAAACATGAGTTTGCCTACTTTAAGTCCAGCCAAAGGACTGGGTTTAAGTCCAGCCAAAGGAGGACTTTTTAAGGTAGAAAAATCAGTGTGTTCAGATGAGAAAGATCCAGAAAAGGCTTGGGGATTGATGATGCAGAGGAGGGAGAAAAACTTCAGAGAGAGATTCCTGAGTAGGCAAGGGTGGATAGGACCCAGGTCTCAAGTGAAAGAGTCAGCAGGGTCAACTTCAGCTAAGAAGGCCCTCAACAAATAGTTGTGAATTAATTTTAACCTGCTTTGTATGTTCTTTCTCAGTATTTTATTTATTTTGGAGGTACAGGGGATTGATGCCTTTCACATGCTAGGCAAGCACTCTACCACTGAGGTACATCGCCAGCCTCTTTTTCAGGATTTTAATGTCTCACTATTCTTTCTGGGTGTGTGTGCATGCATTCATATGTGTTCAGTCTGACTTGTTCTATCGTTGAAGGAATAGTTTAAAATCTAATTCCGAACTTATGTGAAGCAAATGAACAATTTGAAGGAATGGACTTCCATCCATTAATGCTTGTTTTAAATACAGTTAGATTACATGAACGGCAACCCAGTTTTGGTCTGATACATGGATAAACTAGCTTCAAATTTATACATGGATAAGGAGATCTTCAACAACATAAGGGCACAAAGAACTAATCCTTTCTTGGAATAGTCTTCACAGTACTCCAGTACACCTGATGCAGGTAGGAAAAACAATGGTTATGAAAGATATTTTTCTCTAAATAGGGTATATTCCTTATGTTGTTTTTATCCAACAGACTGCCTGTCTGCATGCAGACTGATACTCTGATGGAGATAAAGATGCAGTACATTATTATCAGGAAGATAACATCACACCATTTCATGAGAGAAATGATCTTGCATCTTTAAGCTTTTCAGTGTAGAGTGTGGAATCATTTCCTCCCATGTGAATCATTTTGACATTTAAAGAGTTCATGGAACCAAGAGAAAGGTAAGGTGCATTATTGTAAAAGGAAAATGTTGTAACCCTCATGGAATGTTCCTGGATTTCTGCCATGCAGAGGAAGGGACATGTAATGGATGACAAGAAGGAAGAACAGTCACCCAGGTGATGAGTGGCCAATGCAGCCACCTAGGTTTGCAGTCTTCAGGGCAATGGAGCGTCCAGATCCTCATGGGTTGGGTTCCAGTGCTAGTAGCCCTGACTACATTCTATTGTCATCGACATATTGTGTGATCAAAAAGGATTAAGAGAATCAAGCCCTTCCTTTGCTCACTCCCCAAAAGAGTAAAACAGACGCTGGCAAATATTTGTTTAAGAGAGATCCTTTTTGATAACCAAACTGGATGTCTTTTCAGAGTAACCACAGAGGTAGGATTAGAATTGTCTGGGTGGACGAGAAAGAGCTGGTTAGAGAAGGGAAGTTGGGTGTTACCATGGAAAGCTGGAATCCAGCTCTACTGGTTGGTACGTTAGCCTCTGCCACTCTGGAATCTTTTAATTGCCACAAGGCCCCATTTCTGGGTAAACACAATGGAACTCATTTTGAAAGAAGGAGGGGAAAAGGGCAAAGAACAGAGAAGCAGCCTTCTTCCCCAGGGAAAAAGGTAGGTAACTACTACTTGGTCAATTGAGAAAAAAGGTTTTAAGTTTCCTGGGATGTAAGATTTAGCAGGGCCCTGGGACTGTCATGTGTTCTTTGAGAAAATGAAAATGTCTTATCTGAAGCTTCAATAAGACACAGGAAAAAGACGCAATAGATTCGGAATTCCCAATTCCAGTGCTCCAGGCATTACATTATGAGCAGCAAGAACGAGTTCCTTAGTTACACATGGCATTTCTGGCTTAAAGACTATTCAACTTTTCTCCCTCAGTTTTACTAGAAACATCTCCAAGAGGGAAACTAACTGTCCACGTTTTGTCAAAGCACTCCTAGTCCACAGGCCAAGAGACAGCTTGGGCTTAGCTGTGTGCTACTGGCCAACTTTAACACCATGGCGTTCTTGGTGAAGGTGAACAGCAGTCAGAGGTGCTGTGCTCCAGTTCGTTTTAATCCGTTTTTAATTATAGCATAAACACAATATGCCCAACAATGGGTGATTTCCATGGACCGTTCTGGCAGGTATCAGCTTGTTTCCAACTGAATGGTTTGTTTTCTTGCTTCCTCCCCACTTCCCACCCTTTATTTCCTGCAGGAACATCTTATTTCAAATGCCACTGTCCATCTTGTTAAATTAAATCAATTACTTTTCTAAAGGTCTGGAAGAAGTTTTAAATTTAGAATGAACAAGGCAAAGCAAGGGCTATCTCTTTTTGCAAAAATGAGGCAAATATAACGAAATAGAGATTTTTCTACTTTTTTAGAAAATAACTTTTTAAAATAGCTCATATGTTTTTGAAAACTTCTTTTTCACAATGAGGATGAATAAAAATTAAATCTGTAATGTGAAACAAGTAAAATGAACAAATAACATGGGCTCAGTTATTTCCAACTTCAGTATAGGTAGGGTAACCTATCTCTATATTATCCTTTCTTTAATTGCAATACTGGGAATTAAATCCAGGGCCTCACAGGGGTTAGTGCTCTACCACTGAGCCCCATCCTCAGATTCTCTATTATTCTGATTATTATAATTGACATGTATAGTACTTTTCAAATTATAAACCATTCTTACATTAACATCGCATTCTACCTTCATAAGCATATAAAGTTGCCTTATTTCCAAGAGGATAGAAACTCAGAGATCAAGTGGCTTTGCCAAGGTCAAGAGCTCCAAGTGGAAGAGTCAGAATTTGAAAGCAGATCTTCAGCTCCAAATTTAGCCATCTCTATGGAGGAATTTTTTTTTTAAGAGAGAAGGTCAGTGAGAGATGGGGGGGGGGGGAGAGAGAAATAATCAATTTTATTTAGATTTTCAAGTGACGTTCATTGCTCCAACACTTCATTGTATATGTGGTGCTGGGATTTGAACCCAGGTTCTCGCGCATGCCAGGCAAGCGTCATAACTACTGAGCCACCACTCCAGCTCCTGAAGGAAAAATTTTAATGTTATTCATTTTCATGTTTTTCCTCAAGTCTTATTCTCCTCTTAGAAGTAAATAGATTAACCTTGGGTTTGTAAAAGTATTTCACTAGGACCAAATATGTTAGCTACCTCCATTATGGCTTCTCAGTAAGAATTTCTAAAGTATTCCTGAGTTTTCTCAGTCTACTTAATCTATCATGACCTTGATTTCTAAACCTACAAAATGGGTATGATAATTGCAACTCTTAGTAGAAATATTTAGATATGATCAAATAAGTGTGTCTCCATCATTATTATACTTTAAGTTTTACTATACTTTTATTTTTGAAAAGAATCACAAGCATTCGCTAATTTTATTTTTATTTTTAAAAGAGCTGAAAAAATTTTATTGCAAATGTCATTAGTACTCTAGGCTCTTCTCCAACACAACTTGGAGGTGGCTTTAACAAGACAAAGATGCATAGGCAAAGATTTTTCAAACATAGAAAGGGACCACTAGCACTATATAAAGAAATTTCTGATTTCTCTACCATGTGATAATAAGCAGGAGGGCTTAGCAAACATTTAATTTTTTAAGAATCATTACATTTAGAGATACGAAATTTCAAACTTAGCTTGACCTTTTGGTGTTTGAGTATGTCTACTTTTGGCATAAGATAATTTCCTGAATTTAAGACATCAGGCAGCTCTTACCAATGAATATTTTAATTATTCAAGTTGCATAAATAACTTGAAAGCATATGGAATCAATTTCCCACACAATGTTCATTGGTTCAGAAATTGCGAGAAAAAATGGCTTTGCTATACATGGATTTAATTTTCTTGAACTTCAGATTTCACAGGCTTGGGGACAACAAGATTTCTATTAGACTTTAAGCAACCCAGAGTGGACCACAACTCTAACCTGAACTATGTCAAGCATCATTCACATGCATGACAACCAGCCTGTATCTGCACGGTTATCTTTAATATCACTATATACCCTCAACTTAATGCACACTCATATTAGTACCCAAGCTTCTACTAAAACCTTACAAGATATATATCATGCATGCTATAGAATATCAAAGAGACCCAAAATGCATGATTTGTGGAAATACTCATTTTGCATGCAATTTTTATGAAAAAGCAAGCCCATTAATAAAAAAAAACCATATTCTGAAGGTCACCATTTATCAACTCCTCAGTGCTTGCAGTGCTCCAAACTTCCCTGTTACATGAGTTGTACAACTCGTGTTCTAAGCATGAACTCCAAGTCACTGGGAAACATAACCTGCTGTTCTCTCACTTATTTTTCTGTCACTCCATTTACTAGCACAGCATCATGTGGACTGTGTGGGATTACAGCACTTGGTATGAAGAAGTTAGTGGGAGGATATTACAGCCACAGTTATGTTGAAAGTCTGGCATAAGTGTGGAATCATCCTCCAATTCTTCCACTTTTCCAATTATGGCCCTACTATCATATGTTATTACTAACATTTATTTCAAGTTGTTATCCCTCAAACTGCTTTAATTTTGTGACATGGTGATGTAAAAATTCATTATACTTCCATTGGTTTATCCTTAGAACTTCAATTGAAAATGCATCATCACCATTCAGGCTGAAGCAAGGTTGATAAGTATGCTAATAACTGGTTACTAAAATTACCAATATTTTAGTCCATTGATTTGTCTTTGTGGATAGGAATGTAAGTGGCCACAGGATTAGGATGCATCTCATGTTGTTTTATTTACAGGTATAGTTGATTCTCATTATTTGAAGGTTCTGTATTTGTGGATTCACCTGTTGAGCACAGTTTAGTCATGACTTCCAAATCAATGTAGCCTTTTACATTTGTTCACAGACATGCCCAGAGTAGTGACTGAGTTGGAGATGATGGGTGAGGTAGTCCAAAACCATCATTTGCTTCTTGTTTCAGCTCTCGTACTATAAATGAGTGGCCTTTTCTCAGTCTAGTTAGTGGCACTCTTTTTGCATTTTTGTGCTTTTCCTTGTGATTCACTGTTTAAAATGAACCCTGTGCATAGTGCTGAATTGCTGTCTGGAGTTCCCAAGTGCACGAAGCCTGGGACATGCCTTACAGAGAAAATATGTGTGTTAGATAAGCTTTGTTCACACATGAGTGATAGTGCTCTTGGCTGTAAGTTCTATGTTAATGAATCAACAATATTAAACAAGGTATCTTTCAACAGAGGCATCTATAAAACAAGATCATATGTTCATCAGTTGTTGAAGAGGTGAGGAAACTCATAAGAACCTAACCCCGCATTTCCCCTAAGAGCAATTAGTTTCCTACTTGCAGCAGTTACCAAAAGTGATGAGCACTGACTAAATAAATGATATTTATACATTTTACATTTCCTCCTCTTATTGACGAGGTGAGGGAATTTGTAGGAACCTAACTCCTTATTTCCCTTAAGAGCAATCGTTTAGTACTTGCAGCATAGTTACCAAAAGTGATAAGCACTGACTATATAAATGACATTTCCATCATCTTCAGAAAGAAGCAGATGGAGAGATTAGAAGGTATTAATGTGCAAGGTTTTCTTTTCTTAATGAGTTGCTATGTCTTATCACATATATTATGTTTGCCATATATTTTTCCTTTTATTATGACTTTTACTCAAAAAGAAATCTGGTGCCTATTAAATTTTTCTTACAACTGATAGGATATCATTGAAGATATTTCCTAACTTAGAGCTCAGAGGAAGGTCATGCGTTGAGTGTTCTTGGAAATTCAGTGGTAGCTATGCCCACATGGCCCATAGCATTGCTCTGCAGTGTTCCACATGGGCTGTCACTCATACCAGGGAGCACAGTTCATGGCATAGGAAGAAGAGCCTGTCTTTAAAGGCAAATGGATCATACTTATATACGTTTCTGAACTTTCTCTTTCTCTCTTCATATGTAAAATGAAGATTAAAATACCACCTACAAAGGTGACTCTTTACTAAAACAAAGTCTAGAAACCAAAGATTTAGCCCAGAAAAAAGAAGCTTGGTGGTAAGAGGGATGTAGAACTAAACTGCTGTGATGTTTCCCATTTTGTATTTCTGTAGGGTTGTCTCCCCTTTACCACCACTGCTAGCACCTCAAGGAGTGTCCCACCCCAGACTTGCTATTCTACTTAACTGACCCAAAGGTGGTCATGGCCTACAGTTTCCTGGTGGCACAATTGAAGTAGGCAGAAACCTTTCAAGAGACATTGCTGCTGGCCACAGTGGCACACACCTGTGATCCTAGGGACTTGGGAGTCTGGTGCAGCAGATCACAGTTCAAAGTCAGACTCAGTAATTTAGTAAGACTGTTTCAAAATAAAAAGGACTGGTGATGTGGCTCAGTGGTTAAGTGCTCCAGGTATAAAAAAAAAAAAAAGAGACAGAGACATCACTAACTATTAAGGCAAACAAAGTGCTGGGATGTCCTAGAGGGAGGTTCTCTGCAGTTCATTTGATGGTGTCCCCATGTGGAACAAAGCCAGAAACTGGAATTTAAACAGTCCAGGTTTTGAATAGGGTAAGCTTGTGAGGTCTGCACTATAAATTCTTCAACATGCCATACGAAATAAGACAGGAGGATCTTCTCAGGGCTGAGTTCTACTAAACAGTAGTTGGATAAAAAATCTGCAGTGGTGTGTACACTGGGCTTCTGTTATTCTTTATGTCTTTCTATATTTGTGTCCTTGTTATTTAATCCTTATTATCTAAAAAAAATCTCTTTAAAAGCAACAGCCTAGAAGAAGCAAGGTACAAGCTGTACTCATGAACTCAGGTTGGGATTTTTCACTGTTCTTTAGCCATAGCTCCAAAAGGGAAATAGCTAGAGATTGGGGATGAGGGGGAGAAGCATAGTATTGATGGTTGGAAAATTAATGAGTGACACCCAAGAAACTTTCAAGGAGAAAAGGTTGGCTTGCTTAGCAAGGCTTAATTCCACACTAAGAGTCCCAGAGAGGTTGTAATAAGGACTGTGTATGGCAACATATTTAGAAGCGTTTAGTACTGAACTGTGGCACATCCTTCTGAAGTATTTTAATGAGTATAAACACATATGTTAAAATTAGGTAATATTTCATAGGCTAAAATTAGATAATAATTTAAATTATTTTCATATGAAACTTACCAAAGTTCTACTACAAAAGGAAGAGTGATATGATCATCTTAAGAAATTATATTCTATGATTTCTTTCATTCAACTCAAAGCATATCATGTAATTTAATCACATGACTTTTGTGTGAAATCTGTATTATAGACAATTGTCCTTATATTTCTGGAGGCAAAAAGAACATTATATTCATATTTCAAATCAAAGGTAGAATTTCCCTGAAGACTCAGATCTTCTGGCTCCCATACTCAATCAGTGCTCCATCAAATTGGATGCATGAATTAATGTTATTGACAGAATTCTGCTGTTCCTCAAAATATGTTACATTTTTTAATTTTTTTAAGACTCAGAAAATCTGTTCAGTGCCCATTGCAGGCGATAAAGAAAAACACTTTTGTAAACAGTGTTAAATGACTCTTGCTGGCTGGTAGAATAAGGGAAAAGGGAATCATAGCCACCAATTTATTTCCTGATTCAGAGAATGACTCATAATGTAACTTTGTGAATGTTGCTTAACCTTTAAGCATTCCAACTTCTTCTCAGCTGAAAAACAGGGAAAATATTTGTCCACCATACAATGGTAAATGCTTTAGAAATGCAAAAATAATAATAATAATAAAATTAATCTTTTTTCAAGAGACAGTAAAGCTGGTTTTTCATGTACTTGAGATATCACTGACACATTCGCAAAACAGTTTCTGCCAAAGTGGTATGGCTAATGCTTCCAGAGCACCTCCCTAAACACCACATTGTGCACTGAACTCTTTTTAGCCTGCCTGAATCACAAGGGTGATTGCCCTGCGGCCTGTGCAACCTGAGTGGGCGGGACTCGGGCTGCATCCCGCCCAGAGAGCCCAGCCCTGAGAGCCCAGCCCCGGCCAGAGTGCCTTCTGCAAGGTTGTCAAGGAAGATGCACAAGAACGGAAGTGATCCTTATGGTGGCAACGAATTTCTCCTTGAATTTTGATCTTGGAATGCATAACTGAAATTATCAAAGGGCCAATTTCATTTGCAGTCTTCCTGCCACAAGATGCAACTGTTCTGTTTCCCTCATATTTTGGATACCATAGTTTAGAAAAAAACGTACTTTTTCCCTCCCGGTGCTTAGCTTATTACCTTCTTCCCCTCCTTAAAAGTTTTGTTCGTTTTTTTTCCTTTTAAAGGATAGTTACTTAAGATGATTAACTCAGAATCTTCCAATATCTGTTGTGTACTATATGGGTATCTTTTCCCAGTATTCTCAAAGTTGGCAGAAACCAATGTCTTCACTTTTACAAAAAAAATTTTTTTTCTAAAATCATCTATTGCTGAGCTGGAGCTTTACTTTCATACGGCAAATTCCAATATATCGTAACTGCTAGGGACAGAAGTTACCACAGCAAAGAGAACACGCAGTCAGGGTCTCACCACAGGACTCCCTTAGGCTAAGGCGCTCCTTGAACTTGTGATTGACACCGAAAGTTCAGTGGGGTTGACACAGGACTCCAAATTGACACGTGCTGGACAGAAGCAGGGTTATTTGGAAAATAATTAATATTTTGCATCATGAAAATGAAGCAGACTTTTCCAAGTGTAAATACTAGGACAAAAAGAATAATGTGACATTTCTCCAATATTATGTGCCCATTTTGAGTAAATACACAAAACGAGAACATCTAGCTTGATATGGAACTGGGATTTAATGTCACTGCCGTGAACGCTCAGTGACTGCCCTGCTCGGTAAACTTCACTTGGATATTTTTCTTCGGTTTCCCAGCCCAACACAGCACATCAGAGCAGCGCCGTTAGTTTCACATTTAAGTTCCAAGAAGCACGGGCATCTCAGCACCAATATTAAATCAACACATGACTAAGAGTTAATAAACAGGAAGACCAATTTGGGGTACAATATCAAATGTTTAAATTTTTGACCTAATTTAAAAGTTACTCAGAAAATTTAGACCAAGTGTGAAATGCAATTCTGTTCTATGCCAACATTCTATTTTCCTTAAAATATGATCTATTATTTTTGTATTACCAAAATAGTGTCAGGTTTGAGAATTCGGGCTTACTACCTATCCCTGTCTCAGAAATTCAGGGTATACAGCCTATAAAATACTCCAAAGATTTGCAGAAGGCAATAACTTCCTTAACTCGGCCTTCCCCAGGATTACTTAACCAAGGAATACTTTTTATATTTTTATGTTTCTGGGAATATCTAATGGAAGTTCTCAGACCCTCAGTGACAGTGTGAAAAAATGCTTTTTTTATACTTGATGTTTTTAAACGTGGGAGTGAACTTCTGACTCCACTCATCTGTCACTGATTCCTTCAACACACTGCAAAATGTGTATTCGTATTTTAAATACAACTAACTTCCCTATTAGCAGAGACCTATTTTATTTTAGGTGTGACCTGGGAAAGGATTAACTGCAATTCCTTTTCCTTCTGAATCTTCCTTTACAGAATTTATGGGTAAGCAGCTTCCTCATTTTGATAGTGAACAAGCAAAAAGTGCGTGTTTAATTGGATCAGAATATACAAATGTCAAAAACTTCTATTTCTACCATAAAAATCATTCAAAAGGAGGAAAAAAAGGAGTTCCATTTTTTTTCATGGCTTTTGTATATTCTGTTTAAAGAGCATCTGCCAAAGATGAAAAGACAGACAGCAAGGTATTTTATCTGTATTTATCACTTGTTTAACTAGGAGTCCGTGTCATTTGAATGCTGAACTGTTCACTGCACAGGTGTCTAAAGATGTGAATTAGAAGTGAATTTGGGCAACAGAAGCTGGAATGAGGTTCAGTAGTTCTCTTGAAAAAATAAGAATAAAGTTACATAAAATTCATAATACTTTCTTGATGACTATTAAGTATAAGTTTTCCTTTTCTCCAGCTCTTTTCCCATTCCTCTCCTCCCCTTTATACACAGGCTGACTTTCTCTTTTTAGTTTTGCTGTTAGGTCTGATTTGCTTTCATATTTTTCAAATAGCATCATAGTATCATTGAGTCCCAGAAGATCTTGAAAAGCTAATTTTTCACATAAATTTCTCTCCTCCAAATTCAATTCTTTCTTTCCAAAGATGCATAAATTTTAACACATGAGTCTCATCTACCTTGCAGATCTCCTGTGTTGGAGTGGTAACATTCTCCCATGTTCCAGTCCCCATTTTAAAGGTGGAGGATGGAACATGGAGAGTAGGTAACTTATGCATTGTCACACAGTGAATCACCACATTCCCTGAAAGAGGAACCCATTTTTTCTATTCCTTCATGCAAACTGCTTGGTCTGTATGTTTTTGCACTGACCTTTGTATCAATTGTCAAATACAATTAGATTAAAAGAAACACACACACACACACACAAACACACACACACACACTCACACATCCTTACCTTTGGAGAATTATCCTGATTTTTTTCAACATTCAATTAGCATTTGTACCAGGTCAATACTAGTTTCCCTGTTATGCAAACCCACACCCTTGCTAAGTGTCTCTAGGGTTAGGAACATAGTGATAATATGACTATTTGGTTTCGGTATTTATATGCACAGAGCCCCAGGTCCTTTCCAGAAAAAAGAGACTCCAAGAAGAGCCTTATCAATGAAAGTGACTGCTCTCTTTGATTTGTTTTCTCAGTGACAAAGAACAAAGACAAGAATGATAAAGGATCAAAGGATATGGAAAATTAAAAACACTTGATTCAATTCCATTTCCATCCAGTCAAGAAAGTTATGTAAAGCTAAACTTTTGAATGCACTGACAAGTGGCTTCAAGAAAAGTCTAGGTTCATGGGGAGAGGGAGTGTACCCAGATAGAGACGTCCATCTCCTGGAGAGCTGGGGTTACCCTGCCCCTTGAAATTTATGCTTATAAAAACTCCCCTGTTTCTAAGACATGTGCACATCCAGAGTTGTTCCTATGATTTCTGGAAATTTCCATGGGCAGAAGCTTCCAGGGGCTTCTCTGCTTTTGGGCTTCTTCTTTCCATTGCAATCTCTGTTGATCCCATAGGTGATACCAACCCTTCCAAGATCCTCACTAACATCTCCTGTCATAACAGATGATGGATGGTAGGGGTGGGGTTGGAGGTAATCTAATGGGGTTTTCTTTGAGGCGATGCAAACACCTTCAAATCAAACTTTAAGAAACCCTATTCTAACTTGGTTAAAATATCCTTGAAAGGTATTCAAACTCATGTACTAGACCCAGCAAAGGCATAGCAACACATAATCCAGGGCAACCATAGATATGTGACAGCAGGCAGAAGACAGCTGCGGGGAAGGAAGAGGGAGGGACAATAGGGAGGGTTGTAGGATGACAATCAACAATGTGGCATATTCTTGACCCCCCTGAGAATCCAAATACTACTTATGCAATCATTTAATTCTGGAAAATTCACAATCTAAGCATTTATATCACTTGTAGGAGCAAATTATAAAAGAATCAAGAGACTGATGTGTGGGTGATGTGGGGGTAATTCTGTTTTAATAACATGCATATCATAATGTTACTTTATGTGCATTCATGATTGTACAATAACTCAACTCCCTAATAAAAAATTTTTTAAAAAATATCCTTTACTCTTCTCCCCTGTGTAGAGCATCCCCTCCAATGCCCACACCTTTGGGCACTCACGTTCTATCCCAAGAAGCTGCTAATGAGTTTTCCCTAAACAGCAGGCCAGGTGCCACTTTACAGATAGAATTTTACCCATGGCACAATTGTGTCTGGTGCCAGTCAATACTTCTTCTCTCTCAGAGGCAATGTCACTTAGAAGCCAAATTTGTGAAAAGTTGTTTATTAAATTCAGGTGCTCAGAGTGAATCTTTCTCTATTCTCCAAAAATTTTGAAACTTTACTGAAATGAGATGAAAAAAAAAAACTGGAATAAGAAAATGTGTCCCATGGATAAAACTTCAGGCCACTGGAAGCCTTGGAGCAGTGTGGCCGTGGAGTGCAAGAAACCAAAAGCTCTGCAGCTTGGTGGCCTAAGTCTGAATCCTGGCTCCATTTCCAGTTGTGCAAACCCAGGCAGCTCCTTAATCGCTGGATGCCTCCGTTTCCTCATCTGAAAACAGCAGACCCTACCTTAGAAGGTTGTTACCTGGGTTAGATGAGTTCTTACACACGGAGCCTTTTGAAAAGTGTTTGGCACCTGTAAGTGTTGGTTGGCTTTGTTTGAATTTGGCCAAATGACAAAGGCTAGGGAAGGGCTGTGCAGAACACAGACTAGCAGCAAACAGGACGCTCTGGCAGAGTTCTCCCCAGGGGAGGTGGATGAGACGGTTGCTATTGTAATCACTTGGAAAACTCCACTCAGGAATTAATCCTCTGGGCAGATACTTTTGGCTATGGACATTTGCAGGTTGAAATCTCAAAGAAAAGCGAAGGGTCCCTTCAGTTCCAGGATTTCACAATGGGGCTCCCCACTGACCGTGGAATAAGCAAGCCTCTAATTTATGAGAGAATTTAGGTATTTTCACAGAAGTATACCCCAGTATTAATTCATGTGGATTTTTATTCCTTGGATAGAATATTCTTTCTCTTTCTGTGCAAAGTACACTTAAAAAATATTTTGGAAGAAAAGGTAAAGACAACAAAAGCTTAGAGTAACAGTTTATCTCTGAAGAATGCCTCTCTCATCTAATATCCTCACAATGCCGTCAATATAGCACATATTTAACAATTATGCATTGGTTTCATTTTTCATTCTTCAAACAAAAATATGCAAAAGTCTGTTTTAGAAGACTGGCAACTTTAACGCTGGTTTAGCAGCAATGGCAACAACACCAATTTAGATAAGTTTTCCATCCAATTCTGGAGGGACTTATCCACTTGGGTTCATATGTTAATTTGCCGCACAGCTAACCACACAGGACTCTTAGATCTGGGAGTCACCTGTGAGAAAAGAATATATTTGTTCTCCTTTTTAGGTGTCCTAGGATAAACTATTCTATTTACCAGCATCAGACATCGATACAGACCGTAATAGTAAAAATATTCATTTTTGTGAAGAAGAAAAACAAAACAAGAACTGTGCTGGGAACTATAGACAGGAAGTCAAAGAAAATCAGGACCATCAAGTGGCACAACTTCAGGTATCCCATTTGCAAAAAAGACGTGAAGCATTCCTGGAGTTGTTCAAAGAACAACTTCATTTTTAAAATTTTAAGTGACTTGCTTTGTGATCAGAGTTCATTCATTCTGTGCCTTAGAGTTCATCTGGGCTGAGAATGTTTAAAGATGACAAGAGCCAACTATTATTGAGTACTTGCTACGTGTCCAGAACTAGTTCAGCAACACGGCTAGCGCTTTATTAATCCATTTGTATTTTTTTATAAAACTCCACGAGATAAGTATTTTTGTGCCCATTATACAGATGAGGAAACTGAAGGCAGAAAGTTGCTCACCCAAGGTTATACAGCTAGTAAATAGTGGTGCAAGTGTGCAAAGGTATAAGGTCAAATTCTAGAGTCTAAGAATTTATAGTAACATCTGATTTATCAGATGCTGGTGTCTACTAGGCTCTAGGCTCCACGAGACACATGGCCACTGTGTTTGACACGAACACATTCTGGTTGGGTAGAATGAGAATGAGCTTTTTAATTAGAATTTTAAGAGAATAAAGAAAGATTTCTTTCTCCACAATGACCAAGGGGACATCTGACTGTGCCAGAGTCCTCCAGAATGCCACTTACTAAATCAATTCAGAAAGATTGGATATTAAACCTTATTAATATTCAACTGGGAATCCTGGGAAACCAGGACAAAAAGTTGAGGCTCTCTTTGACAGTACTATTCAATCCAGAGCCATAAAGACTTCCCATTTCAGTGTTAAGAGTTGGGGACTCTCTTAAGCTGGACTGCCTCTTGTTCCCAGGACAAAGAAAAGGAATCAGAGTTTGCATGGTCCTCTCCAGGCAGGAGGGACCAGATGGCTTAAGCCTCATTCATAAACTAGATTTTATGGTACCATACTTCACGTCTCATCTCCCAGGTCCTCTTTGTGGGACAATTAGAAAAAAAAATCACCACGATTTTTTTTGAGACTCTCAGTTGGCTGCTTCCTGGTGAATGTAAGGCAGCCACTTTACCTCAGAGTTATCTGAATATTCCCAGATTAGTAACTCAGGCCCATTATACAATCTTTGTCACTTTTTTTTCCCAAGGTGGTAATTCACAAAAGAAAGTAAGTGCAGGAATTATCGCAAGAGCATATAAAATATTTGGGATTTTTGTGATGGTTATTTTTAAGCAAAAGGAATAAGGAAAACAAAGAAGAAAGGAAAGAGAGATTTTAATTTTCTCAGACTCTCAGAGTCCCACCTGAGTCAGGGAGTATCAGGTTAGAGTAGTTCTGAAAGGATTACCTGGCCCTCAACCCTTGGGAATTCTCAGCGCTGTGTTTGTTTTTGTCTCCCAACAGAGGTGTGGTATGAAGGGGTCACATAGAAGGTGAGCAGGTGAGCAAGACGTTAAATGCTCCACTTCCTCACTGTGAAGTAACACTCTGCAGTCAAACCAGGTGAGCTGAAATAACTGGATATGCTTCTCCATGGAGTGAGTTCATTCTTATCAAACACTTCCTCAACTAGTCTCATTCCCGTATAGGAGCCATCCTTACTGCTGCCAATCACAGAAGGACGGAGTTAGCCAAACACTTCCAAAAAAGAAAATGGCAGAAGCGTTACACTTTTACACTGTTTATTATAAGGTCGTTCACAGCGTACTACATTTTATTTTTTGGGATCACTATTTATGCTCCAATTAGCTGATTTCTTGCAATTTAGTCTAATAAAAAATAACATAAATGAACCTTCTAGCTTTTCAAATCAGATTTTCAAATCACTGTTGCATAGGATCAACTACAATATATTTGGGGAAAGACATCTACCCAGGGAGTCTGCAAAGGATGCTGAATGTCTCTAAGCCAATCTGAATCTCAGTTCCCTACACTACAAATTAAGGGACTGGACTATATGTTCCCTAAGAACAATTCTTGCTCTGAAACTCTTAATTATATACGGCATACCTTAATTCATAGACAAACAATACACTTAGTTACTCTGAAGAAAAGCAATTGACTGGTGTTATTATATTTCACTAAAAGCTGCTGAGTACCTGACCTTGTAGACAGAACGCAGGAATCAGGGATTTCAAACATCAAGTTTATATAGTTGAACTCGAATAGATTCAACGAGCAATGAAAGACACCTAAACTTCTGGAAATGTTCTCTTACACTGCCTATCTGCTTTTTCTGTCATACTGAGAGTTAATTAATGGCTACGTATCCTTTAGAAGTTCTCATACACATCACAGCATACTCTTAAAAGGTCACAATCAGCATTTATTGACAATATAGAACACTTTAATTTCTTTCTCCTTTTTAAGATGAGCCCGGAAACTCAAACAAGGTAAGAAATGGGGACTACTTGGAGTTGCCAATGTAATGAAGCTCCCCTTTGTGAAAGAAAACTCACCCATTCTGAAAGGATTATACCAGCTGGTTGACAAGTTCTTGGGCATACGGGATCCACTGTTTAGCAAACCTAAGTTAAGTAGAGGAGAATCTGCTGCTAAAACTATTTGATTCACTCAACTCTTCCCCACCCCAATGCACCTCCTACTCTTGCTCACCTTTCCCCCTTTTTTGAAGCTCCTCCAGTTCTAATTAGGCTTCAAATACATTTTGGAAGTCTCGTGCAATAGCTAGTTGTGAGAATAACTGGAAGGCAGCCTTGTCCACAGGCAAGAACTTGGGCTTTGTGGTGAAATAGGTTTTCCTTTGAGTTTTCATAGTATTTACTAGCTAGGTCAGTTTGGGCTGGTTACTTAACCTCTCTGAGTTTTCCATCTGTATAATTGGAATAACTAAATCTACTTCACAGATTATTGTGAATAGTCAGTGATTTAATATGAGTGAAGTGTTTGGCATAATGACATTTGATAAATAAATCAGTTACTACCAGGTAGAATTTAGAAAGTAGCTCTCTTTGATAGAAGATAGTGAGTAAAATTATAATCGGATCATGTCACTTTCCAGTTCAAAATTTAATGAGTTCCCTGTTCTTAAAACCTCTGTCTTTTTTATATATTTTCCAATGTCCTTCCTGCTCTGACCTCTCTGGTCACATTCTGACCTCTCTGGTCACATTCTGACCTCTCTGGTCACATTCTGACCTCTCTGGTCACATTCTCTGCCCCTTCCTTCCTTCCTTCCTTTCTTCTTTCTTTCTTTTCTTTCTTTCTTTCCTTTTCTCACTTCTTTTTTTATTTTTCATTTTTATTGGTTCTTTTCAGTTAGATATAACATTGAGATTCAGTTTGACGTAATTATAATTATAAAAGCATGAAATGTATTGCTCTAATTCAGTCCCCAGAATCTTCCCTTTCCCTCCCCTTCACCCCTCTTTCTTCTTCTTTACTGATCTTTCTTTTCTCTACTCATAGGGGATTTTGTTTGTTTTTTAGTGTCTTCTGAACGTACATGGTAGTGAGTTTCACTGTATTAATAAATATATTGTATTAATAAATATACGTAAGAAAGTTAAGTTAGATTCATTCTACTTTACGTCCCCTATCCCATCCTCTCTCCCTCCCCCTTCAATACCCTTGCTGTATGTAGTTCCCCAATCTTCCTTCTGTTTTGATGGAATTCCTACCCTCTTTCCCTCTCCTTCCCTCATTTCTCCTTTATTTTGGACTAGATTCCACATATCAGAGAAAACATTTGACCCTCGACTTTCTGCATCTGGCTCATTTTCTTAGCAAAACAGTCTCCAGTTCCATCCATTTACCAGCAAATACCATAATTTCACTCTTCTTTATGGCTGTGTAATACTCCATTGTGCATATGTAACACATTTTCTCCATTCATCTGTTGAAGTCTGCACATACCTTTACTGCACTCTATTCTCCAACCATGCTGAGGCCTTTCATGCTATGCCCTCTTCCTGAAAGACAAACTTTCCTTCCTTGGCCTACAGCTAACTCCTAGACATCTCTCAGCTTCTTTGAGTCACTGCTATTCTCAAAACCTTCAGAAGAATTTCTGAACCAGCTGAGGTAATGGGTTTATGATATCCTGTATTTCATGCCTGGCATATACCACACAACCACTGAGGAACTCAGAGTAGATGAATACATGTTTATTTGTCCATTGCTACATGTGGCCAGTTACATGAATTCACACAGCCAGGAGGAAGATATGAGCTTGCTGTTTCTTTTCTGCTTGGCACTTCTTACTCTAATAGAAAAGGAGAAGGTGAATTAGGCAGAATACTTAATCTATCAGGGAAATTCTACAGCTTGCCAAAGGCTAGTTGAGACGCTTTCTCCCTTGAGGTCAATCTTAAAGAGACAGACTTGATCAGGAGAAAGAAGTGATTTTTTTTCACAAAATCAGTTATTAAAATAAATGTTGTATATATGATGTGATTCTAATTGCATAAATATATGGCTACAACTAATGCATAGAAAAACTAAGATAAAGAAACAGGAAATTTTTAATTCATCATCTCTAGATTGGTTTTTTTAAGTAATACGTTCCTGTATTGTCAAATGGATCTGTTGATTGCTTGAATTGCCATTTCCCTCAGCATCAGACTTCTCCAGACTTTGCACTAGTCCCCTCTGCCTGCCTGGGCTTCTGTCACACAACCTACAACACCGTGTCCTCACGATTCACTTCCTTTTGAAGTCTTCCCAGCTAAGACACTCCAATGAAAGAAGGCCTTTCTTCCATCTTCCAGGGAAGTCCTGTAGCTGTTACACAGTATGAGGACTTCTCTCTATTCCATTTTTATTAACTAGGTGATTTTTTTATTTCCTAATTATATAATTATATTTCATGCTTCCTAAAGTTAATATATTTATTTTCAAAGATTTCACATCTTCTAGGATAGAACTGGACACACAGAAATTTGTTCCAAAATACTACTGATTTAATGAGTATTGCATAAAAAGATTCATTGTGCAACAATTTAGCAAGTAGGGATACAGGTCTGTAATATCCTGGGATGTAGGCAATCAGTTCCTGACTTCATAGGTCATTATGAGATTCTAAGTTCAAGCACGTTCTTTTGACCAGTGCAATAACAGTTTAAATTAGGAAAACACATTTTTCCATTCTTGTGAAAAAAATAAAATTACTTCCCTTAGGAAATCTTTATGAAAAAATTGTGTTTGTAAAGACAAAGGAAAAATGCAATCATAATATAAGAACACACCACTAGATCATCAGTGGGTTGTTATCTGTCTACTGTGTAAATTTTAAAAGAATGCACAGATAACTTTGAATAATTTACAAATTTCCAGATCAATATTATAAAAAGAATTTTTAGAAAATGCGAAATCAGTTGAAATTTATTCCTTTTAAGAAACTTCAGTGTGTTAGAAATGTGAGGTCACAATAGAACTCTTAGCTGGGCATGGTGACACATGCTTGTAACTCTTATAACTCTAGGAACTTGGGAGGCTGGGGCAGGGAGGTTGTAACTTTGAGGTCAGTCTCAGGAATTTAGTGAGACCCTCAATAATTTAATGAGACTTTGTCATAAATAAATAAATAAATAAATAAAAAGAAAAGCAAAAGGGAAAGACTGGGGATTTAGCTCAATGGTTAAAGCACCCTGGGTTCAATCCCCAGTGCCCACTCTAAGAAAAAAAAATAAACTTTAGCACTGTTTAAAGGTTTTAGGTTAAGATTTTTTGTTTTATCAAATGTGTTTCATTAAATCAATATGTTTTGGTGATTGCTGATTGGTATTGCTGGCTTACAGTTTCTCTGATTCATACCAATTGAAAAAGAATGAGAAGTCTATTACTTATTTTTTTTTATTTAGTCCACCGAATTAATTTGTGTTTATTTTCTTTTTTAAAAACTTTTTATTAAGGAGTTATTGCACAATCTAAATGCATATAAAGTAACAATATGGTATGCATTTGTTCTTAAGCCAGAATTACCCCCACATCACCCATACCCCAGTCTCTTGATTATTCTATATTTCACCCCTACAAGCAATATAAATACTTAGATTGTGAATTTTCCAGAATTAAATGATTACGTAAGTATTATTTGGATTATCAGGGGGGTAAAGAGTATGCTACAGGGGCTGGAGCCGTAGCTCAGCAGTTTGGGCTCTTGCCTGGTATGTGTGAGTGTATGAATTCGAACCCCAGCACCACGTACACAATGAAGTTTCAGAGCAACAAAAGTCACATGAAAAACTAAATAAATTGATTCTCTTTTTGTCTCTCTCACTGTCCCTCTCTCTTTAAAAACAAAAAAAAGAGTATGCTACATTGTTGATTGTTTCCCTAGATCCCTCCCTGTCATCCCTCCCTCATCCCTCTCCCCTACCTATCCCCCCTGAACACATTTCTGTGGTTGCCCTAGATTATGTGTTGCTATGCCTTTTCTGGGTCTAATGCATGAGTTACTTTTTTTTTTTTTTCTATTCCCAGGAACAAAAGTTCTCAGTTTAAGGAAGGGAAGCCCCATGGGGATATAGAAAGCATTTCATGAAGAAATGAAAATGGCCAATGAGACATCTCCATAAACCCTTGGAACTGATCAGCTGATGTTGGTTTTGGAACTCAAAGTCTAAAGTAATTTGAAGATGACAAATTTATAGTTTCTGAGTCTTTTATGGCCTCTTTAACGTGCATACGCATGCAAGGTTAGGACAAAAAGGTCAAAGCCCCCAACCTGACCCTCATTCAAACCTCAATGCTGTAGGAAACCCCAAAGATTAGGAGAAGTGCACTGTGCCCTACACACAGTGGGCACTTCAGTGCTTATTTATGTCATACTTTAATCATTCAGTACAACCACAGGAATCCAGCTAATGCTGTCCTCAAAGTAGCCCAAAGCTACATCCAGCAATCCCACTCAGAATCACTGGGAGGGAGACTCACAGTGCGTTCCTTTAGGAAAACAAAAAGCACAGCGTTGAGGTCAAAGGCGCTGATTCTAGATGCAGATGTGCCTCACATTTTGTGCTTTCCCTTTTCCTTCTGAAAATGGAACTAATATCCATTGTCACTGAACCCTTGTAATGTTGGGGACATAATGAGAGCATTTGCAAAAGATTTGGGGTGAAAGGAACTATGTGAGTTCAAGGTATTTGGCAATGTTATTACTCAATCCATTCTGGATCTAATGTGAAAACAAAAGCAGCTTTTATTCCAAATAATCTAAGGTTGCTAAAATAACCATAGGAAAGATAGAGCAAATGAATCAACCAAGACATCAACTGGATCATTGAGACCTCACAATGAAGTTATTACTTTAATGTTAGATATAATGCTCTTTATTCTAAATTAGAAACAATGATATTGCAGCCTTTGAAGGTAAATGGATGGCTATGGAAGAAATTATGCTGAGTGAAATCAGCATAACCCAGAGAACCAAGGGTTGAATGTCTTCACTCATCTGTGGAGGCTGGAACTAGACCCTGGCCATTGAGAAAGGAGATCTATTATCATGTTTTAAATTCGGGTAAGGTTTAATTTTATACAACCTAATACATTTTTAGAGATGTTTTGGGAAGGGGAGGGGAGGGATAAGGGTGGGTAATTGTGGGGACTCTCTCGGGGGTAAATCTAATCTTCAGAATCTATATACATATTATATTATTTCGTTAAAAGATTGTGTGATTGTTCAACAAATAAATTTCTGAATAAAAAAATCATTTGGGAAAGAAAAATAGGCAATCTATCAGTACCTACTGTTACAAAGGAGTGAAGACACATTTCTAGGAACATCCTATTAAATATATTTACAAAAATAATTTCTAGTACAAGATCATATAAAGCAGAATCCCCCTTTACCAGATTTTAAAAAGGAGGGGAGGTGGACTATATAAATGAAGGTTCATGAGTGAATTCAGGGGATACCCAGGATTTAACTAGATGTCAGCAGACTCTTTGAGAATTCTGGACACTGTCTGAAGTCCTAAGTTCATATCTGAATCCATCACAACTATAACTTTTCCATCTACATTTTGAGTGTCTTCTACTCAGCTTGTAAGGCCGGTTTGTCACTGTTCCTGCACAGAGATACTTATTAATCCTGGCCCATACTAGAATGGAGCCGGTAGAAAAATTTTATCCCCATGCCTCACATTTCCTTACCTGTAGAGGGATTGATTTCCACCACCACAGTGTTTATGACATCTCTACCCTTGAGGCAAGAGGGAATCATTTAATTTTATTAGGCCCCTCTATCTCCCTGATTCTCTTGAGATTTAGATGCCTACAGAAAGCATACATTCCACTCTGCTATTTCAGGCCCCAAGTTTTGGAAGTCTAGATTGTCCAATGTTGAGAATAAGGTAAGTGAGTCTGTAAATCTGAGCTTCTGGATGAGTAAGTCCATCCTCCAAAATCAGTTTTATCATTGAGAAAAAAAATGGTAATTGATTCTCCAACCATCTTGCTATCTTATTTGTCAAGGATTCAAATTTAGCTGGGAAAGAAAGATGCCTCCTTCTCTTGAGACCCCTCTAACAACCTACAATATGGTGGGAGGTGTGCTTGCCTCTCTCTTGCCAAGAGAAAGAAAGGCAAATCTAGGTCTCCAAGCCTTAGGATAAAATGCCATAGCTGTAAACTTAGCAAAGTTAAACTCAGCCATTAGGAAACAGAACGGTATTTATTTCCTGTGGCTGTTATAAAAAAAAAAAAAATCCCACAAACTCAGTGGCTCAAAACAACAGAAATTGATCTTCTCATAGTTCTAGAGGACAAAAGACCAAAATCAGTTTCCCTGGGCCTCCATCCAGGAGTCTGCAGGGCCATGTCCTTAAAACAGGTAGGAGATAGCAAATTTCCAAGGGAGAACCAGTCCCTGTTTCTTCCAGGTTCTGGTGACTGCCAACATCCCTTTACTCTGTCCTAACTCCATGATTACTCTGACCTAACTCCATGATCACACTGCCAGCTCCTCTTCTTTGAGGGTCAAGTGTCCCTCTGCCTCCCTTTTATAAAGACATGTGTGACTGTTTTTAGAGTCCACTCAATAATCCACAGTAATCTGTTCATCTCAAGCTCCTTAACAACCACACCTGCAAAGCTCTTTTTTTCTACGTAAGGTAACATTTATGGGTTCTAAGTATTAGGACTTGATATCTTTGGGAGACCCTTTTCTTTCAGCCTATCACATGAATTTAGTAGTCACTAATATTTATCATTTATTACTTTTCTCCCTTTCCCTATATTCTGAAATTTTAGTTTAAGATTTAGAAAAAAACACCTGGTCTAATATCACAGTTTTGGAGAATCAAGACGGTAAATTTCAGTTTACTCTTCTTAAGAGCATTTAGACGTTAGCTTACTCTGTATTGCCTTTTTCCATCAATATTCAAAAGATTTACCACTGGGTAAGTTACTCATTGAGATGAGTAGGACACAGTAAGCCACGGTGAAGGGCAAGCACTCAGCTCTGCCAAGCCCTCTCACTGCTCAGGAACTGGAACTCCACAGCATCTGCACACTAGTTCTGTTAGGACAGGCTATGATGTAGTAACAACTCAACCTCCAAATTCAGTGTCTCAGGGAACAATATGTTTATTTCTATTTTGGGTAAAGACCAGTGCAAGGGTTCCAGGTCAGTGCAACTCAGTTCTACGCAACCATTCGGTGGAACAGGATGACAAAGTCTCTACTGTCCTTTCGAGGTTGCTGTGGTCTACTCTGTCTCAGGAAGCCAGAAGATGAAGGGCATCTGAGAGCTCACTAGTGCAAGAACACCAACACCTAGCCACGCTGAACTGCAGGAGAGACAGTGAAACAGTCTAGCTCTGTGCTCAGGAAGAAGCAGCAATCTGGATAAATACTTTGCAGGATTGCCACATACACTTTCTCCTGGCTCAGCCAAATAAAGGATGACTATGTAAATAGTGGTCATAGGCTTTAGAGTATAAAATAGTATTCAAACCTGTGAACAGTGAGGATTCATTCTCCCCAAGCAACTACAATTTATGCTTAAAATTCAGTAAAGGAGGAGTGAAAGAGATGGTATAATTGTAATTATCTCACTTTTAGTATCTTGTAATTATCTCATTTATTAGCTTATATCAACTTTCAAATAATGGTAATGGGAGATTCTTTATTTCTAAAGTAAATTTTAGTATTATATTACTTATGTCAAAAGACATTTCTTTTTTCATTTCTTCAATAAACTGGAGGAAGAAATGGGTGAAGGAAGTTTAACTTCTTTTCTCAAGGGCCTAGCTATTGGCCCAGGCTAAGTTCCAAGACCTGGAACAAGGAGTTGTAACTGGTGGGTTGTCTTTTTTTCTGAATGAGGAGAAAAGAAGAAGAATTCCAAGTCTGTTTCCCAAGCACAGGAAGGACCAAGAAGCAAGGAAATCTCCAATTTTCAAGTCCACTGAGCAGAATACAAGAATAGGGTCCAAAATAAAGAGTTCTCCATTGAGAACCAGCAAGATGGATCAAGAAAGTCCTTCAGGCAGGCGAAGCCTGGAAAGATGCCCAGAGGCCAAGACACTCAGGAGGTTTCCTGGACCCTTACTGAGCTGAGACTTTTATGTTCCAATTCTGCCTCTGGCTTGAAATTTGTTCACTCCCTTATTTGAAGAAGAGTAATCTGAAGCTAAATCACTTACATTATGAAGTTGCTGATCTGTGGCTAGTTATGAAGAGAAAATAAAACAAAACTTTGCAAACAAAATTAATACAATCATGTATAGGACTTAGTATTGAAAAAGAAATCAGCTTTCATTTAGAGGAGGTATAGCCTAAGATAGGAATTAAGTACCCTGAATTCAGATTTAATAAGAGCTTCATTCAATCCCTGTTGGTCTGATCTTGGGGAAATGAACTATAAATCTTAGTTTCATTGGCTATGAGATGGGAGATAAAAATAATACCCAGATATCATAGTTTTTAAAAGATTTAAATGAAATAGGTTCAAATGTATTTAATAAGACATAAAATAGGAACTCAACATATACTAGTTTTTTAAAATTCAGAGTAGAGATTTTCCTTCCTTTCTTCTGGGTAGAACAATTGTCCCTTTTACCTAAAAATCCAGTTCATTCAATCAATCTAAGCTTTCCCCATGATCCTTTAGTTTCTATTTAGTATATAATGAGAGCTAAATCACGACAATGTATCTAGCAAAATAAGGTGTCAATTTAAGAACATTTCCTTTCAAGAATGAGTGTTCTCCTGCAAACCTAGGTATATTTCCAACATCTTAAGGAATAAATACCACAAAATACGATATAGATCAAGTAATGTGAAAAAAAATGTCCATAGTGATATCTCAAGGTTATCTTTTGTGAGATGTATCATATGCTAAGAACTCATGATTCTGTGTAATGTATTTGTTATTTCCCAAGCTGGCCATCTTTTCTGTCCTGTCTTTACTCTCTTCTCAAGGACTCCAAGTCCTTTTCTATGGAATCCATCACCACTGGGCGTGCCAGTACATCTCCAGCAAACTGAGAACAGTATTCACTGGCAATCCTGAGAACAAAAGAAGATTTTTCTAAAGGTGATGAGGCAGAAAACTAAAGCTGATGCCCTTGAGGAACAGGGAGAAATGTCATGGGAATTGGTCTATCTCCTTGGCATCCTGTGGCCTGGCCATGTTGGGGATATGCCAATTCAGTGCCTTATGAAAAGCCAAGAGGGAAGGATCCAGCTGATTGCACACTACAGATAACCTGGAAAATGAACTTGACAGTCTGAGGGAATAAGAGTTGCAAAATAAACTGGGAAGCAGATAAAATCCACTGGTGTGATGAAATTAAACAGACTTCCCAGATACACTTCATAAATGATTATATTTGTTAAGCTTGGGTACAGTGTTTATACTAAATACTTCACATGTTAAAGTTAATAGGTGATATACCCAGAGGAGATGAACGCTGATATTGTTCCCATTAACCAGACTGAGAAACAGATTTACAGAATTCTTTAATTTTAAGTAGCTTCATGGAATACCTAGTATAAAGTCCCCTACTCATAGCTCAGCCATGAAAAGAAGTTAGTTCATAAATGTACTTTTTATTGACACTTCAATTCTAAGAAAACTTTGCTCACATCTTCTTGGATGACTTGATAACTAGTTTGGTGCCTGGAAAGGCATGTTTCTCTGATGTCACCCTGCAGCAGTTTCAAAGGGTTTCCCTCAAAAGTATTTCAACTATTAGTATCAGCAAAAAGAGCTCACAGAATGACTAATTTTTAGTAATTGTGACCGGCAAACCTTTCTTGAGTCATTCTCTTCAGAAATAACACCCTGATTCATCAGGTCTACTTTTAACACTAATTATATTTAATATCGAACATCTTCTTTATGCTTTCTCTACATCACTGAATACTAGGGAGAAAAATAAGACAAGCCAAACCCAGGCTATGGTTAACATGGTAATTGAGCATTATTGAACTAAAGTGAACACTGAATAACTTCAACATCCCGTGAATTAAAAAAGAAAAAAGTACTTATATTTCACAAAGTAAAAAAGAACAGTAAGCACTTTTTTAAATGTTTGGTGTTAATTTTGTGCACAGATTGTAAAAATATAAATTGTATGCTTTTATATCCAAAGAATTGATACTGATGTGAACATTCTAAGAAGCAAGATTATCAGGAAGGCAGCATCTACTTAAAACCAGCTACCTTTTTCAATTGTAAAATTGCAAAATTACTTAAAATGAACAGCAAAGGGCTGGAACAGTGGCTCAGCGGTTACAGCACTTACCTTGCATGTGCAAGTCTGCAGATTCAAACCCCAGCACCACATACACAATGAAGTGTCAGAACAACGAAGGCCACATGAAAAACTAAATAAAATTGATTCTTTCTCTCACTGTCCCTTTCGCTTTAAAAATAAATAAACAAACAGACAAATAAATTGAACAGCAAAGGTTTATAAAATTCTAACTAATGCTTGTATAATAAAGTGTGCCCTGGCCTTTAATTGAAAATGGTATTTGAAGCCCTGATGTAGACATTCAGGAAGATGTCAGCAACACTAGATCAGACCAGCTTGGAGAAGAGCCTTTTCCCCTTGATAAAATAAAAATGATGGTGGTGAACGAGTGCTGATTTTGCCAGTTCTTCATCCCTTTCCCTTGTTTTCATAACAGCCCTCTGATTTTCTGGGAATATGCCCATCTTCATGAACATCTTGGTGGGACTGTCAATTACAGACCCAAGTGCAGAGGGGTGAGTTGGCACTTCCTCCCCATCTCTCCCCCTACTTGCCAAGACCAATCACATAGAAGTCCTAAGAGTTTGGCCCAATGACAGAACATGGTTGGAGCTCTTTTGATTACAGTTACCCAAAGAGAAGGTTGCTAATTCTTCACCCAGATCCTGGCCACTGCCCTGTTTCTGTCTCTCCGGATGTCTGGGTTTTTTTATTTCTTAAATATTGAAAACGACTCCACATTCTCCTACTAAATCCTTCTTTTTTTTTTTCTTTAAGAGAGAGAGAATGAGGGACAGTAAGAAAGAGAAAGAGAGAGAGAATGAGAGAATAAATTTTATTTAGTTTTTCATGTGCCTTTCATTGCTCCGACACTTTGTTGTGTAGGTGGTGCCGGGGCTTAAACTCATGTCCGTGCACATGCCAGGCAAGCGCCGCAGATGCTGAGCCACTGTTCCAGCCCCAATTCTTCTTTAAGTTAGTCAGTTTCTCTTTCTTGCAAGCAAAAGCATTAATTGGCATAGTATAATGTTAAGGTTTATGAAGTGCCTTCCCCAAAGCTCCTGTGTTAATGCAGAAGCGTTTGAAGGTAAAATGATTGCATTGTGAAAACTGTAACCTAATCAGTCTACCCTATTTTGAATGGCTTGGGTGGTAACTATAGGCAGGTGGGGCATGGCTGGAGGAAGTCGGTCACTGGGGACCTGGAAGGGTGCATCTTCCCTGCCCCTGCTCTCTTCCTCTCTCTGCTTCCTGATCTCTCCATGAATGAACAGGTTTTTTCCCTGGGGCCCTTCCACTATCATATGCTGGCTCACTTTAGCTCCAGAGCTAGGAGTTGGCAGACTATAGACTTTCATTAATGTGTGGTCTTAACAAGTGTAACATTTTCTGTGTATGATGAATTTTGTCTTGACCAAAAGAATCAATTGGCAGAATCTAAACTCTGTCATTACAGTAACTACTTACAATAAAAGCAAAATAATTCTCTTATTGGTGATTTCCTCTAAATCTTCATTATTTTGAGTATTATCACTTAAAAAAGAAAGTTTAGCTCTTCTACTTTAACTTTTTTTTTTTGCAGTGCTAGGGCCTCACAGTCTCACATAGCAAGAGCGCTATCACTGAGCTAATCCTCAGCCCTTACATAAACTTTTTCAAAGTGTACCTTTTAGAGCATTGTTAGAGCCAAGGAGGCTGTTGAAGATCCCCTTTGAGGGTATTAAAAACAGATAAGTAGCTATCTTTCTGAGGTAGGCTGAATATATGTGCTGAAAGTCAAGAATAATAGCAGCTTTTAAAGACCACTGGATTCCAATTCTCTAGGGTTCCAATTCTCAACTTCCGGCCACTTGGAGTTGAACTGCTAGCAGCTGAGGTTTGCAGAGTGAGATGAACTGAGCTCAGACTCACTGAGGAGTGACAGCCACCAGGCTGGGTGTGGAGATGCCTCCCCCCGCCAACCTGCTGACCCAACAGCACCCAGATCCCTCATTCTGTCGCAGACCAACACCCATCATATCTGCTATTTGTTTTCTGAAATGTACATACTGGAAGGTGCATAAAACATGTAAATACAGTTAAAGAACGATTACAAAGTGGACACATTCAGAGCTATTTCCACATTCATTATATTTACCGTTTTATATCTGCTATTGACAACTTGCCCAAAACCATAAGGCCAAGGTTCCACTCCCCTTCTGTGATGACCTTTAGTCCTTGTCCTTACACTTATCAAAGCACGTGTCACTGTTTGGTCCCTTTGTCTAGACCTCACTCAGGAAGTAGTGCTCACTCCTAAGGCGGAGATCACCTGTGCCTTGTTACCACCATGTCCCCACAGGCAGGAGCTAGAAGATAACTAAAAGATGATACGAATGAATGGAATTGAATAAATGACCCACTTGTCAAACAACTATTCGATACAATTCGTTAAGTGTTTTGATAAGGAGAATCTAGGAGAAGGTGAGATCCAGGGGATCACATCTGCTTGGAAATGGTGACCTGAACTCTAGCTGAAGAGCGGAAGTCACTCCCTGCAGGTGTAACCTGCAGCCTGAGTGGCTAAGACACTGAGAAGCTATTTAAATCAGGGTTCTTAATCTGCATAGAACTGGGAAGGTCCATGAACTTGCGTGGGGAAACAAACAAACAAAAAACCAAAATGTACCTCTGTTTCACTGACTTTGAGCACAAATTTTGTGTTTTCTTTTATTGCAAATGTAAGTGGTAAGCAATCGCAGTATTAGTGATATCTGTAACTTTATCATGAAGTGACAAAGTTTCCCATCAATGTAGAGTTGCTGTGGATATCTTGAAATGTAGTTTATGCTCATCAATAATTTGACATTATGACAGTAATTGCACATATCAACTTTTTACTTATTTAAAAATTAAATGTATTTAAATGTGAATATATGTATTATCCAGATATTTGCAAATTTTGTAATGCTTAGTTCCCTATTTCTCCACAACTGATTTCCTTTTTAGTTCAATGTATTGGTAAGCATTTAAATATTTAAATATATTGTTCTCAAAAGGACCTTTAAACTTCTTCAGATTAGCAAAGGGTCCATTACAACAAAAAATGGCTTAATAGCTTTTCAGGATTGGAAGTGAAGAAATGAGGTTTATGGAGAAAAGAACAAATAGGGACATAAAAGCCAGTCCTCCCAACAGAATAACCCCCTGATTCCTGGAAGAATTTCCCCTGAGTAGAGGCTTTGCCCTTTGTCCCCTGCAGGAGACTTACCCACCACAAAAGCATTATTTTCACTGAACTCTATTGGAACAATCAAGACACAAACTTGCTAATTAGTAATTTCATTATACCAGGAAAAAGCCTAGGATTTTATACCAAGTTACTTTCTTACATATTACCAAAAAACAAAACAAAAAAAAGAAAGAAAGAAAAAAAAAGAGCCAAATATTGAGGAGTTTTAGGAGGTGAATAAACTTTTTTTGAAAGCAAACTTTTAAAAAGAAAATTGCATCGTAACAAATTATCTTGAATTTAAACATTGTTTTTCAATGTGCCTTCACATTCACTATCCTTGTTGTCAAAAAAGGCCACTGAAAAATAAAATACCTACACAAGAAAAAAAATGAAACTGTGACAAAAAATATTTCAGGATTTGTTAAGTTAATCTTAAGTAGTAAAAGTTTCTATACTGCGTTTGACAGTGAAATTACTTAGGAGATAAAATATATACTTTCTTACTTCAGAGCTCATTCATTTTATTCCACACATGGAACTTTGTATCTGTGAAAGTGTATGAGAAAATGTATCAGTATAACTGGTAACAAACTTCAAAAATAATATGCCTGGGTAGAGTAATGTTGACACACACAGAGAGAGATGTTTTATGGAAGAGACCCATAAGCATCCCTTTGAAGCTCATGAGTAATAGATGAAATAGCAATTATTGAGCAGTTAGTAAATTCTGGGCACTTTCCAAGAATTTGCCAAATTTCTCATTTAATTTCTTTAATTAATCCCATTTTACCAAAATTTAGGAAGATTAAGTATATTCATCGAATCCTTCAGCACGTAGGTGATAGATCCCAATGGAGAAACCTGAACCATCTGAATTCCAAGTCATTTCCACCATGGACATGGGACTGCATCTTTGGGATGGTTTCGCAGTACCTGGCATATTTTAGACATCTGATAATTTGTAGTTGAATGTATTTTAACTAAATGAAAAAGAATGGCAAAAATTCAAGTCCAGTCCAATATGCAAGATAACTTTCTATTAATTCTTTTCATTAAACCCATCACTCCAAAACAGCTAATAGCACAAACACACACACAATCATGCCTTGTTAGTCTTTCTTTAATGTAACTCAACGTAGAGCTGGAGTGGTGGCTCAGAGGTTATGGCACTTGCCTGGCATGCGCGCGTACACAGGTTCAAACCCTAGCACCATGCCCACAACAAAGTGTCTGAGCAACGAAGGCCATGTGAAAAACTCAATAAAAAATGATTCTCTCTGTCTCTCTCTCTGTGTCCTTCTCTCTTAAAAAAAAAAAAGAAAAAAATATATATATAATTCAATGTCACATTCCACCACCATCACAACAGAAGACATATGTATATGTATGGAGTGGGTGAAATGAGCATATACCTTTGTGTGTCTATAATTTATTAGAAATTCATATTAATCATCCAACTAGCTGGCTGGCATTTCTTTTTATTATCACAGTACCTATATTTTCAGTTTCAGTTATGATCTGAATATTTTTAATATGACCATACATTGGATTCGAACCTATTTTTACTTTATTATCTTCTAATATCCTCTCTCTGCAAATGGTATTGACAGATGATGATTTATTACTTTTATTTATTTCCAAACTGACTGTCCTTACTGGATATTCAACTCACACGTATGACATTCTTCCTACCTGGTAGGGTCGTCTAGATCCCCAGCTCTGCCTTTCAGAAGTCTGACCACCTGGATTCCTTGGAGTTTCCACACCCAGCTGCCTTGCTCTTCTAAGAAAACCTGGTTGCAAATCTCTGGTTGGAATACCTAAATCCCTTGACCTCTTCCTATCAAGTTTTTAACCCAGGTTAATTATAGCTAGTATTGTCATTTTACCAATAATTACAGTAACTAATTCTCAGGGTTAAAATTTCAAAATGTCATCTCTTTTAACAGTAGCAAAATGGTCCCTGACAAACTCACAATGCTTAACTTCAGTGACATACTCTGGATGAATATCGATTTCCTCCTAAATTTTTGTTCTTTGATTTTGTAAATTTTTGCAAACCAATTCCTAGGACAATAATTGTGAGGTAATATGTGCTGTACCATTAAAAATAAATCCAAGAATACACATTTCCCAAGCCAGGCCTTGTCCCTTCCAAGGTTAGACAGCATTTCTTCAGTGGCAACAATATTCAAGCAACATTAACTTAACAAGGGATGTGCCCTACTCGAAGCGGGGTCCTCAGAGCAGCAGCTTCTGCATTCTGCATCATTTGAGAATGCAAAACTGAGGCTCTACCCTGGACCTTCTGAATCATAGTTTGCTTATAAGTAAATTCCCCGGTGATGGGTAAAAGGTTTTATCTTGTGACAGTCGAGGGAGACAGTATTGAGATGAAATTATCAAATTCAGACTCAGGAGAACAGAGTAACAGAGCTGAGAAGTGAGATAGTGATTATCTTAGGAGTCATCTCACTGCATCACCAGTCTGAGGACTTCTTTATTTCCCTTTATTCTGTTAAATCAGCTTTAGCTTGAATTTCTCCAAAACCTATTCTTCCTAGTTTGGTCATGCCAAACTTTGTCTTATCCTGCAATTACTGTGTATCTTCACCTACTATATTATTCAGAATTGTCCCAAGAAATAGAGCAAATAGAGCCAAGAGGATGTAGTCAGATACACATGAAGAGATATATTATAAGGAACTGACTCTTGTCATCATCAGGTCTCAAGATCCACAGGGAGCTTTGGCAAGCTGAAGACCTCGGATAGATTGACAACTGTTGAGTTAGATCCAGTCCAAACCTGAAGGCTGAGAACAAGGAGAGTTGATGGTGAAGGTTCAGTCTTAAGCCAGGTGGACTCAAGACCCAGGAAGAGCTGGTGTTAAAGTCTGAGCCCCAATCAGCAAGGGACGGGGGAAGCCAATGTCACAGGTCAAAGGCTACCAGGCAGGAAGAATTCTCCTGAAGGTTCAAATCTGGGATGCTCATAGACCTCAGAAGTCCACACTGAACCCTGTGGAAGGTCAGTCTTTAGAGTCCATTCAGGCCTTCAACTGACTGGACAAGTCCATTTATAATAGGGAGAGCACTCTGTTTTACTCAGTGTACCCATACAAATGTTAATTTCTTTCAGAAATACTTTGATTAGACACACCCAGCAGAATATTGGACCTAATATTACATCCCCCCCATCCTAACTAATTGATAATTTTATTTTCCCATGTCACAAACATGTTTTTCTTAGCATATTTTTTTTTTTTACTAATTAAAAGATAGTATAATATCCTTCTTGCAAGAACGCATTTGCCACTGAAACTTGAGCATGCTTATTCCATGTGTACTAACTGGAACCATCTTGGGACCATGTTTAATTGTCATAGTTTTATTTTGTTGAGAGTATAAAATGACACTAATCTAGAGTTTGTCTTACCCTGAATTCCGATTTGATTGTAGAATATGCTAGAAAATTCTCAAAATTGGTTTGTTCTTATACCAATCCATCATAATTTTGAGTAGAAAGCCATTATATTATGATGCTCTAGAGCTACTGTAGCTGACAGTTCGCAGAAGGAAGATAATGACAGGGCACAAAAAGGACCTGATGCTGTCTAAAGAGCAGATCTGTTTTCAGCCAGAGATCAAGAAGAAAATACTCTCCCCACCCAAGAGGGTTTAAAACACCATTGATGACTTCAGCCAATCACATTCTAGCCCTGGAAGGAAAGCTGGAACTAGGTTGACACAGTAATTGCAGGAGAGTCCAGCACTCTGAGGGGCCCGGAGCTCTCCCCCAGGACAGTCATCAGCTCTCCTCAGCACTCCAGAGGAGAGTGATGGCATGTGGAGGGGGAGCCCAGGTGAAAAGGAACAAGAAGGCTTCGCTCAGCGCAGTCTTGCCCTGCCTGCATTGGCCAGTCCTGCTGCTCGTCCACAGCAGCCCCGGGGCTCCACTGACAACCTTCTCTGTGGCAGGCAGTGACATTGAGTCATTATTTTCTATCCTCTGATAGACTTATTCTCATATCTCTTTCCCTGGAATGTTTCCTTGTTAAAAACTCTTCTCTTTATTCACTTAGACTCTCTATACTTGAAGGAATAAAAATTGAAAAAAAACCCACTTTTATTTTAACCTGTGGTTTCAGAGGCCTGAAGTAAGATTTGCAGAGTTTATAGCTAGAGTACAAAAGGAAGTCAATATACCATATTTCTAAATATTTAAAAATTTAAATAAGGGGCTGGTGTGGTGGCTCAGCAGTTATGGCACATGCAAGAACACAGGTTCGAACCCCAGCACCATGTACACAATGAAGTGTCAGAGCAATGAAAGCCACATGAAAAACTAAATAAAATTGATTCTTTCTCTCTCTCACTATCCCTCTTTTAAAAAAAAAAGTTTAAATAAAAGTAGAAAGATCTTAAATGAAGTTTGTTCCAGCTTATGTTCTATTAGAAGTCAAGGTTCAAATCTGGGATGTTCACAGAGTTCAGAGATCCACACTGAACTACATTAGGTAAGGGAGACACAGCCACTGGTCCCAAGTCTTCTGCTTCTTTTGAGTCAGTAATTCTCTGCTACTGGCTCCATATTGCTCTGCCTGTCAAGTGTGAGCATTGTGTGGACATCATGATAATGTTTAGGTAAAGTTTGATAACTCTGCCCCCAACAAAATCCCACCAAATTCTAGCCAGCTTCCTTTAATCAAAATCTTGGGAAATAGGACAGTTGATCCTTTGAAGAATGGATAAAGCAAGCAGGCCAGTATAGATCCAATAGGCTCAGATTCTTTCAGGTAGGGAATTCTGTAGTCTTTGGAATCTAGACAATGGTCTTTCAAGTATGCAGACTGGGGCTGGAGAGGAGGTTCAGCAATATAGTGCTTGCCTGGGATGTGCCAGGACCCAAGTTCCATCCCCAGCACCACATATGCAACTAAGTGGAGGAAAAACAAAAGCCAGATGAAAAACTAAAATTAAGTCTCTCTCTTACTCTCTCTTAAAAAAAAAAGTGCAGAACAAAAGTGTATGGGGCACAGCTGGGAGATGAATGGAGATAGATCTCAAAAGCAGGAGTGTGGGTGGAGTTCTCTTTCCCAGGTCTGAGGCTGGTAAGGTATATTGAAATAATATTTAGATGCCTAAATATCTCTTACATCTCATCTCTGACAGGTATTGAAGTTAGAGTGAGACTGAGAGGGGCTCTTGTGACTTAGCTCAAAAATTTTAACTTTGTACAACAGAGAACACAATAGAGTGGAACACACACATACTACTCAGGTCAGAGAGTTAAGAGCTGCTGTCTTGGGAAATTTTCACACAAATGGGCATCTGGTATTTTCAGCTGATATTGGAATGAACTCAAGTTCTTCACACAGAGAAATTGGGCAAGCCTCCATATACTTGGTGTCAAATGTATAAATAAGAATTCAGACCTTCCTGTGATTTCTACTAAAGCCTCTGAAGCAAGATGTGGTCTCCCAAGCACACTAGGGTGGGAAACAGAGAAGAGGGTTACCAGAACCCAGCTAGAGAAGAATCTAGACCACCTGAGGTCAGAGATGAGCTGTAAGAGATATGTAGACATCTCTAAATATTATTTCAGTATACAAATTTGTCCAAAAATACTTTAGATTCTGTTTTCAAAGGTTATGAACAAAATTATCAGTATTTAAAAATTGTTAGTCTTATCTCCCAGATTATTTTATACAAATATGGTTTTAAATGAATGATTTATCACTTAGATATCAGAGTTAGTTCTGTTTAGGTAAAAGGGAGAAAAAATTCTCCTGCATCTGTTTAGAATATGCTACTTAACGTCTGAAAATAATTTTGAATGGCACAAAGGTGTTCTCATGTTGATGGTTTTACTCTGTTTTATGGTTTTCTTTTCTTAAATTGCCTAGAGCAACAAATTTAAAAACAAAACAAAACAGGTGTGTTGTGCATTTCCTATGGGAATCCGTCATCCCTTTGGTTCCCCTCTCCTACATGAAATAGAAGAAATTCAAATTTCCTCCTTCCAGTCATGCTTCAACACGCAAAGACAGACACCGCACACGTGCTCCGCTGTCCGCAACAGTCACTCAACATCTGCAGGAAGGAAGGCACTGGGAGGGAACAGGGAAAGGATGATCTGCAGCCACCTGAATACCTGGGCACGGCCTTGGGTGTTTTCCGTCTGATGACATAGAGTGACAAAATTTGGAAAAGTCAGAACTGCAGGGCAAACTAGCTAGGTAACTCATTTGCTGGGAATAAGGATGGAAAACATTTTATATGGTTTGTCAGCTTTCAGCACAATTTGGAGAATACTAAACACGTGCCATTACTCCATTCTTATTCTGATTTATTTGTACCATCTGTGGAGAAAAACCACAGACTAAAAAGAAATTACCTTGACAACTCATTTTACTGAGTTGTATTTTCTCAGTGCTCTAGTTTAGACTTGTTCCAAAACATTGGTGGAGTAGAATTGGAAAGCTTCTCATTAGAATTTAATTGAAATGTTATGACCTGGCTTGTGTTAATTTGTCTAAGGAAAAATAAGTGCTTTGATGCCTAATCAAATTTGAAAATAACAATCTTCTTCAGAGGAAGCATTAAAATGTAGATACCTATTAAATTACTAGGGTGGGCTTAAGAATGGGCCCCCCAAATGTCCACACCCCAATTCCAAGAACCTGTGAATTATAAAACATGGCTAAGGGGAGTTTGCAGGAGGCTCTTGAGATGGAATGAGTGCACGGATTGTGCAGGTGGACCTGATGGAATCAGGTGGGTCCTTATAAGAAAGAGGCAGCAGCTGGAGCAGTAGCTTCGCGGTACAGCACTTGCTGGGCAGGCATGAGGACCTGGGTTTGATCCCCAGCCCCACATACACAACTAAGCGGAGAAAAAGAGGGAGGCAGGAAGGTCAATTTGAAAAATGTTACTTTACTGACTTTGAAGATGGAGTGAGAGGTCTAGAGGTAAGATATACCAGTGGCCTCTGGAAGCCAAAAAAGCAGATAAGGCAAGAAAATGAATTTGCCCCTGGAGCAGCTAGAGGACACACCTTGATTGTAGCCTGGTGAAAGCCTTTTGGACTTCTGACCTCCAGAACTGTGAGAGAATAAATTTATGCTGTTTAAAGCCACTGATCTGTTAAAAAACAGTAGGGAACTAATACATTTACAAAGTAAAGCTTAAAAACCTATTCAAACCGCATGTGGAAAATTATATCTGAAATTCACAAAATTACGTTCACCACACAATGTACCTGGTTACTATTATGTGCAAATGAGTATCCATGGTTTTATATCCAAAATTGCCTGTGTTTCATCAATGGTGTTTTTGTTTAATGCTAAAGTGGCAGTTTTTGAGTTGAAAAACATGATACCATCAGTAGATATAGACATGCTTAAAGTGCTGACAGATTCAGCACTGCTAAAACAGATAATCTGCCAGTTCCTTCTAATAACTTGACTTGATGAGTAAAATCTCACATTCTGAAAGTAGAGTCCGTGTGTATGTGTGCAGTTAACTGGAAGAACTGTAAGAAGAAGAGAAAAACTAAGAATGTTTCTAAAGTTTCAAGGGAAACCTGAGTTTGATTCCTCCGTTTGCACCTCTCCCCTCTTCTCTGAAAACACAAAAAGGCAGAGAGAAATGCCAGTTGGGGAGCCCAGGTACGTGGGAAGCGGGCTAGTGCAAGAGCCAGGACTTATAAAGTGGCGAGTGAAGCAGATGAGGCATCAGCAGGGCAATTTCTTTAGAACTAGGTAAAGAGATGCAGTCTTACAAATGAACCATAAGTCAAAAACCATGGGTTTTAATCAACTGGTCTCTGACCTAAAAAATCAAGGAGCAGGCCTATGTTAAAGAGGCATTGAGCCAACTGGGGCCTAGCTTCTCACTGTTCTTGTTTTAATGGAGTAGATGGATGTGGATCCACAAGGCTGATGTGGAAATAGTAGTCCAAGACAGCAACCCTGTTTGAGGAAGAAAAAGCAACTTGAATGTTCACGTACTGTATTTACCAAAAATAAGGCAACTGAACCTTAGATGTAAGACGGCCGTTGTTGAAGTTGACTAATTCTATGGGATTTGGCAAAGGCATGTGGTAGGAGCTCTTTTTATTTCTTTATTTTTATGGTGCTGAGATCCTGAGTTATCAGTTTTCTTTTATTTAGCAAACAGGATGAAATTGGTAACTCTGGTGTAAGCCAGAACTGTGCAATGAACCAAGCACAATAACAGAGGGGTCCAGACCCATAGCCACTTGAAGTGGAATGGGTGAGTGGGACCATTACCAAGTGGTGTTGTCAGTTTGCCAGAGATCGCAAAAAACTACAGACTCCTGTCCAGATGAGCAGGGTGAGGGAGTCGTGATGCCCTTGCTTGGGGAGTTTGCATTAATTTTCTCAGTCATCGCCCAATTCCTCCCTGCATACCAGCCTTACCTTTGCAGCAGTGACTGCTGTTCTCTATTCCTTCCAATGTCTACCTGCCTAGCTGATCATGCGTTAAAAAATTGTGTATGAGGGGAGTATTCGTCATGCTAGTGTCCTCATACCTTTTGCTACCAGTTATTAAACCAGTTCAATTTAGACCCCAAAGAATAGTAAACCTCTCGTTCCAAAGACCCCTTTAAAAATGTAATAAAAAACGTGGACACACCCTTCTCCAAACAGGAGAGTGTATGTGTGTACATAATTACACACTCAATACAACATATATTTGCAGGAGTTCATGAACCCACCCCTAAAGCCCATTTAAGGAAACACATTTTTTTAAAGCCCTTACCTTGAAGGATTATTTCACCCTGTTTTGGGGTTGCCAAGAGCTTTAGAGAGAGAGAGTGCAATGATGCATATGCTTTATTCTGTCAAAGATAGCTTGGATCTCTGTGAGCTGTTGACTAGTCAAAAAGCAAATAAATGTCAACAGTTCTGAATCCCGACATTGTTTAATGACAACCTTCCCATGTTTGCCAACTTGCTGCTTAACAACAATCCTGTTGACACTGCGTAAAAAGCTTTCCAGGTCCTCCCAGGTAAATAACCCACTTCTCCTGATCACCTGGCTGCCCAGCTGAACTCTTTCACGAATACACCCAGAATTCATTAAGATGAGTCACTCTTGCCAAACGTCCCTTGACATATTAAGGTTTCACTTCTTCATGCTATCTTTTCATACACTAATCTCAACAAAGGCAGTTAGAAGAAGGCGACAATTTTAAGTGAAAGTCTAGGATAAAAATGAAATAATTTTTTCCATATTTGTAAAAATCATAAATGCTTAACTTTAATGAATCATTCTGGTTTATGTTTTTTGAATACATTTATCATATGCACATTTTTAAAAAAAATTTAGATGAAAAAATCTTTTCAGGGAGGGGGGAGCATTTACTTCATTTGATCCTGAAGTTAAAATCCCATCACATAATGTGAAATTCAGCAATGTGTTACTGGGAACAAAGTAAAGTGGTTTTATTTCATTAAAAATTACAACAAAATCAAGAATTTATTATGAGCAAATGGGAGAAGTGACAGGTTTCCTTAAGGAGAAAAGAATGACTCAGAGTTAAAGGAAGCAGAACTCTGAAGAAAAAGACAATTGTGGAGTGGAAGGTAGGTAAACAGCATTGCACCCTGGCTGGCCTGGCTGCACAGGTAATTTGATCGCTCAGGGCAGCCTGGCAGGAAGCCTGCAGGAGCTGAAAGCTAACCCATGGAAGCAAGGGGTGGGGAGTGGAATTTGTTGGATTGGTTAATTAGGCCCTTCCCTAACAGCCAAGAAGGAAGTGGATTACCTGTGGCTGTGACTAAGAGACCTATGGCCAACAAGCCAAGTTGCCTGCACATAATTCTGCCAAGTGGTATAAAAATAATTCCAGCTTCACGGTGGTTTTACTCAAGTTTGGAACTAGATAGGAATGTCTGCAAAAAGTGAAGAGTTTTAATTTCGACGGGAAAACGAAAACAGAAAAGATTTTCCAAAGTGGAAAGTGACCCAAATTGCTAAAATAAACTTTAAACGTCAGAATTCATACTAGAGGGAGGAAGATGTACAAGGACAGCCTGAATTGGGATTGTGGCCTAATATTTCAGAGAACAGAGGCTTACTGGATACAATTTCAGTCTCCTCATTCTTGCATTTTACACATGAGGAAATTCGGGTTCCCATAAATGTCACTGTATGACTTTCCTAAGATTCTGTAGTTAATGACAAATCTAATAGGCTCTGGAGTCCCTGAGATCTAATATGAGGACCGTGAAAATAGAGAAATAGATGCATGAGGTACCCCATTGGAAAACCATGTGTACATTAACAATAACTGAAGAAGTTACGAATTAGGGGAAAAGGCACCAAATTGTAGTTAGGTTACTACAACCTGATGATGGAGCATGATTAAGGACTAAGTGTTTTTCCCCCATGATTCTTTTCAGTTTTCGCTTGGGTGAGAATACTTATTTTTATTAAGTACATTCTAATAACTCCGTCTGTAGCCATACATACAGAAAGTCCAAAATAGACACAAGAAAGGGGCTTTACCACATTTGTCAAGAAAATGACAATCTATACTGGTCCTCTTATTTAAATAAAAAGTTCATAGAAATGTTCAGTATTTATACACATCTTGAATGATTTATGAAGACTTCTAATTATTGCTAGCTACAAATTAAGAGCAAATTTTAATCTAGACTAGTCCTATTAAATTCTAATGTTCTCATAAAGTTTCTCTAAGGCACGGAAGGCTTAAAGTAGAAAGAAAGGAGACTTTGACTTTTTAAATGACCCTTTCCCAAAGCTTTTTAATATACCACACAAAAGTATGGAAAATATTTCTGGGAAGTTTTCTGCTGTTTAATAAGGAACACTGTCTATTAGTTGTCATTAATTTTCATTGAATCTGGAAAAATTGACCTTTCTGGGATAGATTAAAGGTCTCTGTACTGTATATTTAAAATTCACTTGAAATCATTATCCCAGATTACTCTCATGAAATCTGTTGTAATAAAACCACTTCATAGCTCTTATTATTTGTGTTTCATACTTAAGGGTACAGAAAGAATACTTAATATACACTTTTAAAAAATATGGAGGGGGAGATGGGTCAGCAGTTAGAGCTCTTGCCTGGCATGCATGAGGACCCAGGTTCAAACCCCAATACCATATACACACCTAAGTGTTGGAAAAACAAAACCATATGAAGAAATAAGTAAAAGTCTTTCTGTCACTCCCTCTCTCTTAAAAGAAAATTGATCCTAATCAAAGGAAAACTTAAAAAGAAGCTTAAACTTAATTCTAAATCATGCTAATCCGTCATTATAATTTGTGGGGGATTTTCACTAATTTGTGATTTGTTTAATTGTTATCTATCTAGCATTGATTTTTTTCATAGCCTTAGACTACAATATTTATTTGGCCATCCAATGAGATAATACAAAGCCAGAACAAAATTTGCTGCAGTCCAAAATTTAAGCATTATGCTAAGTTAATCCAAAAATAATATATGTAAGAAGTGAAACTTATTTTTTTATTTTCATAATTTTCTTTTTAAAAGAAATTTTGAGTGGGTAGGTATTTTTCAATAATGAAAACAAACTAGATGAAAATAAGCCAATGGTAGTACCGAAAGCATTTGGACATAAAGAAGGAAATGTCAATGTATTTGGACTCTGAAGAGGATCGTAATACATACTAAGTGTTACAACAATACACTTTGTCTTGTTGTTAATCACCAAAGCCCACAGGGTGAGATCTCACCCAAAAATTAATTTCTAAAGAGACAGAACATATAGAAATGAGACAGAACATACAGAAATGAACATTTACATCCTAGAAACTCAAAACTGCAAGAAGATATTTCGAAGAAAAGCATGGCATACTCTACCACTTTTGTTTTAGAAACATCATAATTGGAACATTCTGTAGAGTTTGAAATGTAAAGCACTAGGAAGAAGGAGTGGTTGTGGTGTGAAAGATGTTTACAGTGGGTATTTAAGGACGAGGCCCTGTTTCTTAAATGTGAAAAGGCCAGAGCAATGACCAAGCAAGTATTGAATTCATTCTGCCAGGATTTAGGAATAAACTGATGACGTTCCAAGCAGAGTGACTGTGCATATCACTCCCATTTCCAAGAAACTGCCACAACAAGGTTTCTCAGTTATGTTTCCAGCTGAATTATCAGAAAGTAGGTGTTAATCAGAGCACAAACTTAGCCTTCAGAGAACTTCCATATTACTCACAGTAGTCACAATCCTAATCCCAAGCAAGGCGGGGAAGCCAGGAGAGAATCCCTTCACCTTCAGTCACCGGCACTTGGAATTTTCTCGAGTTAACCTGCAGATGCCCACACAATTCTTGTTCTTTTTATTTTTTTTTCTATTTATACTTTATGTTAACATGCACTAATCATTTGATCAAACACAGATTGAGTCTCTTAAAATCACACAAAAATGGGATCTTTGTTAAATTTGGCTAAGGAAAGCATCAACTTCCAGCCTGTCTATATATGTTTGTATACACTGAATATTACACATTACAGGCTTCTTTGTATCTTCCTGTTCCTGTGCTCAGGCCCACTGCAGGTCTGCATGTCTCTGCAGTTACATATCTGATAGTAAATGGCTTAAACTGTACATATTTCCATTTTACCAGTAGTGAAAGAAAAAGGCAAAGTCACTTAAGGATGAGAGCATACACCTTAGAAATCTTAGTAATCTCTAGTTATTAATAAACTTAACCTTTTATTCTGATAATACAGTGAATAATGCCCATTATAATTCCATTAGTGTTATACACAGTATTTTTCCTACTTATTAAAAGAAGAAATATTACAAATTCACAGCAAAATGTGAATCGTGCATTTGGATGTAGGAACGTAATTATTAAATCACAAACATACAGACCTGTGAAGAAAGTTTGCTGAAAAAGAAGGAAGGAGAAAGGAAGGGGGAGCCTCTACTTGATCCTGAATTAAGTTGCATAAATATCAGTTCTGTGAAAACACAACGTAGTTAAATGTATGCCTTTTTAAAAATAAATCTATATTTTATGCCTTTTATAGAAATCCTTTGGGGTAGTCAAGAGATCTCAAATGGAAGAGTTAATAGCCTGAATTGAGACCAGAACTCACTTGAATGAGAAGGGACTTGAGGGAGAGCTCCTTTACCTGTCCCTAGATTTCAATCTTTCCATCTCCTGCAAAAGTCTCCTGTGCCCACTTCCCTAGCCTGACATTTACGTGAGCACACTGGTGCCATTGTGTGTATTGTTGCTGAGGAAGTTGACAGGCAAAGCAGGTGGTACAAAGGACAGGTAGAGAGTGGAACTGTTACCTATATAAGCTGAAGGCATTTAGCCACTTCCTTTGCAATGTGGCCAACTCTTATTAGTTCATTCATTCACTGGTCTATATAATCTTTAATAGTTTGAAGTATTTACTGAGAAACAATATTTCAAGTATTGTTCTTCACAACACTATTCTTTCAGACAGCTAACTAGCAAGCTGAAAAAGAATTTCCATGATTCAGCAAAGGAAATAACTCCAATATACCTGAGTTTGCTTCACTGATATCAAAATGATTGTAACAGAAAAAGCACTGAGAAGCAAAACAAAATGCTATTCTAACTACAGAAATCCATCCATGGGTCTATAGTTTAACAATGAAAAAACTGTAGCATAGAAACAAGCTTCCAGGCAGTTTTTCAAAAGCAAGTGGAATACAATGAATAAGTGTAACTTATCAACATTTACATGTAAGCCGTATCTAAAAGCAAGCCTGTTCTTTCCACACCTTTTTCTCTGTCATCAAGAAATAAGGCAGAGCCTTTAATGAAGTTATGAATCTCTGTTCCTATTAAAAATAGAAGTTGAGTATGAGATATGCATTTGAGCTGACAAAGTCTGTGAAAGGAAATTTTGATGAATTTTCTCTTGTGAAGTTGGTTCCCTTTAAGAAACTGGAAGAATGTTTTATGTATAAACACATAAAAACATCTACAGAAAAAAATAAATCTTTTCTCCAGAGATGAATAGATTCTTCCTTTACAAGAAATATACTGTAGAGCATACCCTGGCGTTGCTGCCCTGAGTTGTGCTCAGGGGAATACAGCGTAGCACTATCTGAGGCTGCCTGGGCACTTGCCTGTTTCTTGGCCCACAACTACAGCCTCCAGGCCTCAGCTGAGATGCCCAGTCTTCTTCCACTGAATGGAATGGATCTGCACCTCAGTCCACACATAGTAGGAACCCTGGGTGCTTTAGTCGTTCTGCAAACTCTAGCAGAGGAGTGAGGTAAGGATGAGTGTCTTGGTCAACTCTGGCTCTGACTTGCGTCCCCTATGTTATGGATTGTGATGCTTCTCCATAAGAGCTGTGCCATGCCACCCTTAAATGGAATAGAGGTTTCCCTTGATTTTTGGCCCCTAACGACCATATACACTAGTGATGTTGGTATGTAGCAGTTTTTATTAAAGGCTTGTAGATAACGAGGGAATTTGTATAGTTAGAACAGATATGTAAACATAGAGTGCCACTTGTTGAAACTTGCCTCAAATTTCTATTCTCTCCTTGTGAGGATGATAAGTAACTGCTAGGGCTGGAGCAGAGGCTCAGTAGTTTCAGTGCTTGTGCGGCATGCACAAGGACATGGGTTTGAACACCCAGCACCACATACACAACAAAGTGTCAAGCAATGAAAGCCACAAGAAAAACTAAATAAAATTGATTCTCTTCTTTCTCTCTCATAGTGTCCCTCTTCTAAAAAAAGAAAAAAAAAAAAGAAAAAAAAACTGCTCTCCACCCTCACATAACCAATGGCTCATGGATTTGGTAGCCTAGACAGTGGGCTACCTATCCCTGCATTTTCCCTTTAGCAGTTCCAAACTGATCCACTGAAGTTCAGGTTTTTGCTTCAAACTGTCCTCCGTTAGACCCTTCGGGGAAGGGAATAGTCTTGAGTTCTACTGCTCTGAATTCGTCACTCACATAAGACAAAGTAGCTAGAGCTCCTTTGTGTTTTAAGTAACCATTTGATTTCTCCCCATTTTACTAGATGGTTCTTACTTTTTTACCTTTCCTGCCATGGGATCACAGGCAAAGTCCTCTCCATGTAGACAGATTTGGAGCCCAGCTATGGGTAGTCACACTTAAAATTCACAAGCCTTATTGATCACATCAGGATACTTCAATTGGGAAAGGAAAATAAATATTCAATTTCTTGATTGTGTACTTAGTGCTGAGCACGGTAGATCTATGCTCCAACCAAGCAAAATATGTAAGAGATTGGGAATGCTAGTATCTAAGGAGACTGAGATTTGGGAAATGGGAACAGGGCCAGGGACTGAACTTAGATCATTCTCGGTGAAGTTATGTGACATTACTATCATATCCCAGTTCTAAGGATGGGAATAAAAGATGCTAAATTGTGTCTTACAAAGTATTTGACTTTCCAAACATGGGGAACTCTGTTGCTAAAACTTTCTTAAACAACCTTTCAGATTCTCCCAGCACCTGATTGGTCCCATGGTGAGTTACTATGGGACATGTGGCCTGATGACCCCAAATAAGCCCTTCCACATCCCAGCCTATGGCAAGTTCAGGTTTTCACTTTAGGGGTCTGTAAGATGGTTTTTCTTTCTTTCTTTCTATTTTTTTTAAATAGAGGGATAGTGAGAAAGAATCAACTTTATTTAGTTTTTCATGTAGCTTTTGTTGCTCTGACACTTGGTTGTGTATGTGGTGCTGGGGTTCAAACCCCTGGCCATGTGCATGCCAGGCAAGCTCCATAACTGCTGAGCCACTGCTCCAGCCCTGTAAGTTTTGAATTAAATGACACCTTAAGATCAATTGGTATACTGCATGTTTGTTGTGAGCTGAAAACTGAATTTCTGGATTGATGACAGGTTGGGAGCAGATGGAGAACCACTTTTTGGAAGATAAGGCATTGTCTACAGGTAGTTATGTGTGACATGCTTCTATCTAGAAGTAGATTCTGAGATCCCACATCTTTAAAAAGTCACTCAACTAAGCATGGAGAGATAAGCAGTGTAGCAGTGTGGCTGCCCTACTCTATACGTCTATTTTGTTCATCGTGGTACACTATACTTGTCATAAAAGTAACCGATTCAGTGTATTAACAGTGTTGTACAAGCATCACTACTATCCATCTCAGGACCTTTTCATTATTCCAAATTCTCCAGCCATTGAATAACTCAATTCCCCATTCCACTCTCCCTCTGGCCTCTGGTAATAAGAGTCTGCTGTCTCTCTGTCGTGTGTCTGTGTAGGTAATCATGCCATATTTGCCCTTTTGTGCCCTCTGATGTCACTTACTAGAGTGTTCTTAAGATTTGCCTACTGTCTTAATGACATATTCATAAATATTGGCACTGGAGCACATCAGCAAAATTCAAAATGATAAAAGGTGAGTGTTTTGTGTACGTACATAATAACATTTTGATGACAGGAATGATTGCTTTAAATGCCTTTTTATTTAGGAAAGATTTACTGAGCCTATACTATATGGGATGTATCAAGAGATTAAGATTCTTCCATCAATAAAAATGTGAATATTATTCATTTCTTATGTCACCATCAGCCATCAAGATAAACATCACTCTGAATGTGCTATTATATATAGTGAGATAATGAAAGGGTTAAAATGGGGTGTTAATGGTGCTCATAATAAATATTATATCTAGAAAAGAAGGTCGTTCCTGTTTTAGAGAAAGCATTGTGGTCTAGTATAATGGAAAGCATATTAAGAACAATACATTCCTGGTGAAATAATGCTTACAGACTGGTCAACAAAGCCAGCCAGGATTTAGAGAATGCATTTCATCAATTCTAAAACATTTTTCTCTCCTTTTAGATCTCTCAAATTGAAAGATATCTCATAATCTATAGATGAGATCAGAAAAACAGAATAAGATGAAAATGTATGTTTTCCCCCCCTTGGGTTGCTTGTCTTTCTTTTAAGGAACAGTCTGTTTGATTCTTGTGCTTTGTTTCCAACAACTTGTTTATGAACCTTCTCTTTCCTACTGTTAATGATTGTTTGAGCATAGAATTTAAATG
>PVKS010013944.1:0-49551 GCA_004027875.1 Aplodontia rufa | reverse complement strand
TTCCTCACAGTACACAGCCACACTGCAAGCCCTCTGTGCCATCTGAACAGTGTACTTATGGACAATGAATGCAGGGACACAGTAAATCACCCCAACTCCACAGTTCCCATTGTGTAGCCAACCTCAGACTCAGAGAAGTCACAGATGCCCCCAACAAGCCAGCTACCAGCTTATAACCCTGAGAATCCACCCTGTGTATTGAGAAAACAAAGATAGGTCGGATACAAGAAGCACACAGGGTAACTCCCGAGGATGATGTCCTTCAGCACGTGGGGAGTGGGTTAACTGGTTTGGGGAGTAGCATGTTAGAGGAAGAAACATCACCAGGCATCATGGTGGAGTTCAAATATGTGTGGCACATCATCAAACAACTTAAAATGTCATAGACTTAGTGTCATAAGTGTAGGAAGCATAATGTTCCAGAGATTACTTTGGGGCCTAAAATAATAAACAAATCTACACTACACTAAACTGTGAAGATATAGAAAGCTGGCCCAGGACTGAATGTTAATTTCAGATCATATCCACAAACCATCATGAACCCATGACAGAAGCTGGCAACTGCTGACTTTTCTCTACTTCAGGGTTCAGAAGGGACAGGTGTGTGATTCATGCGTCCAGCACTTCAAACACTTCACTGCCATTGGGCAATTTTATAAAAACACTGCACCTTCTCTGAATTCAGTCAGCAAGTCTCCGGGCATCCACTGAGCTCCAAGGCTGCAGCTGATGCTCATGTGGTGACCACCATGGGGAGGCAGGTAGGCTCGCAGACTCTATTCATGAATGTTACCTGGTAGACTTTCATGTTAAAATCCAAAGCAGGGTGCACCAGAGTGGACCACTGCACTGCTACTCTCAGTCTATAAACTGGATCAAGAGCTTCTTATAGGCATTTTTGGGAAACCTGCAAGGGGACCCCATGTCATTCAGTAATTAAACACTGTGCCATCTGCTCGCTGTCAGTGTGACTGAACCTGGGGGCCTCTGAAGTCCCCTCCTGCAATGCTTGATTAACAGACGTTTTTCTGTTCACATATATGCTGCCCACGTGCATTTAGAAGATGAGATGAATGAACCTGTCGAGCCAAGTGTGGGATCAGCCTGTGGTTTAGCATAGCAATCATGCTGAGTTATCATGAGCTCTTCACAACTAGGATATTAATACGAGGGAGATGTTACCTGGGAATTATGTAAAGTATTAGTCTCAAGACAAATGATGTGATGTTATTGATAACAGAGAAGCAGGCATTTCCTCACAGATGAAGTATGTGATGGCATTTAATCTTGTTTCTGAATTTCATCTTGTAGGTTGCTATTTTTATCTGTCATGGAATCTTTTTCTTTGTTCAGGGTTAACTTCTGGATCTGACAAGTTTGGGCAACGTTTCTGTGAAAAAGTCTTCCTACTGCAACATGGTCCCAGTTTGCATATTGACAAGAAAACACATCTGGATAATATCCCGAAAAGAAAGCTAATGAGCTATCTTTGACTTTTGGATGCTGGGCATTGCCACAGCCCAGCTGAGGATAACTGAAAGATCAGTAATGTCGTGATATCTTAAATTCATGCTAACAAATAGACTTGCCCATCTAAGCTGGGTGTGATGATACACACCTGTAATCCCAGCAACTCAGGAGGCTGAGGCAGTAGGATCACAAGTTCAAGGCCAGCTTCAGCAACTTAGCAAGAACCTAAGCAAGTTGGTGAGACCCTGCCTCAAAATCAAATACAAGTAAATGGCTGGGGATGTGGAGCTTTTGGAAGCATGAAAAGAAATTCTTAAAGAAAAGAAAAACAACAAAAATGAATAGCATCCAATGAGGGGATTAAAAAAAATAGTGCTCACTCCAAAAGGTGGAAGAGAAGATCTTAGAAAGAAACACAGGAAAGCTTCTCATTATAAAAATAGTACTGCAATGTCACATCAATCTGAAATGTTTTCAGATTTCAAATTTGCAAAGTACAGTTTCCACCGCAAAGGAAGGTATTTACCTATGTTTAATGTAAAGTAAAAATGAAAAGGGTGCCCAGTGACCCAGTAGCTGACAGATGTTCTTGGCTCTGGCACTGTGAAAAGCTCCAAGAGGAAACATACTTTACCATGACACATGCAAGTGGGCATCATGCGTGCACACAGATGCATGTTCGTGAAGAAGCCTTAATTCTTATTTTCCATGTGAAGTGGACGCGTTAGGACCAAGGTCCATAGCTGCTCAGCTTTATCTTTCCCTTTCACAAGTGAGCATTCTGCAGGTGATGGTGGGGTGCAGGAACCAGACGGTAGACCCCATGTGCTGGGTAAATGGTCTCTATATTACCACTTTATCATTAAGAAAAATGGCTAAGAAAGCTTAAAAGTGTTTTCAGATGTTATCGACTAGTAATCAGCCAAAATATTTTTCTCTTCTATTTCTCTGATTCAGCATCCTGCTTCTCATGCTCCTGCCATGCACCAAGATTGCTGTGTGTACTGCTGTGCGTCACTCTAAGCAGAGACACGTGTTACCTGGGCTCGTGTTGAAAATACAAAGCTGGCAATTTGTGTTGGGAAAATGACAAAATATTCAATTGATCATAAGCTTTTACAATGCTTTAGGCTACATGATATTGTTCACGGATATAGAAAAAGCAATTCTCAAATTCATATGGAATCACAGAAGGCCCAGAATAGCCATCAGTAAACAAGGGCCCTGGATCCTAGCTGGCGCCGAGACCGCCGGTTTTCCCATGAGTTCTCTGCGCAGCTGTGCTCGCCCCCAGCCAGCCTGTTAGCGCCCGGATTCGCGGGGCGTTAGTCCCTGCTCCCCGTCTTGTAGTTAGAAGTGGTTTCCAGAGTCCATGAGAGTCGCTCAGCGCAGAGGGCACGTGTACCCTGCAGGTGTCCCCTAGCATCCCACAGGTGAGCTGCCACCTTGAGGTCCTGCCCACCCTGCGACTGTGGCGCACAAAGCAGTCCGCAGCCCTCTCCTTCTGTCCCTGGTCTGCACCGACACACCTGCCTCGGGGACGGGCCCTACACCCCACACCTTTGTAGGTGCCTTCTGGGGAGCCCAGGCCAGCGAGGGCTCCGATGGGATGGACAGAACAGAATGCCCCGCCTCCTGCTTCCCAGCCTGTGGGAGAAGAGACTGGGTCTGCTTTGTTCTTTTAGGGCCTAGCCTTACTCACTGTAAGGGCTCAATAAACATTTGTTGATTGAATATCCAGTTTAAAAAAATTAGTAAGCAAGAAAGAGGAAACAGGAAGGGTCACAATTCCTGACCTGAAATTATACTACAGGGCTACAGTAATGAAACAGTGTGGTATTGGCATCAAAACAGAATTGAAGACCAACAGAACAGAAGATACCAAGACAAACCCTCAAATCTTTAAGCATCTGGTATTTGACGAAAGGGGCAAAAGCATAATGTGGAAGAAGGACAGCCTGTCCAATAAATGGTGCTGGACAAACTGGACAGCCATATGCAGACAACTGAAATTAGATCCTTGCCTCTTACCTGGGAACAAGAATCAAATTGAAATGGTTCAGAGATCTGGAAATTAAACCAGCAACCATACAATTATTTGAAGAAAAAATAGGACCAACACTCCATGACATAGGTGTTGGCACTGTCTTCCTTAACAAGCCTCCCATGGTGCAAGAATTAAAGTCAAGAATAAATGAATGGGATGCCATTAATCTAAAAAGCTTCTGTACAGCTAAAGAATTAGACAAAAGTATCAAGAGAGAAGCTACAGAATGGGAGAAAATATTTTCATGCTTCACCTTGGACAGAGGGCTAATATCCAGAATATATAAAGAACTCAAAAAGCTGAGCACCAAACCCACAAATAAATCAATAAACAAATGGGCTAGGGAACTAAATAGAAACTTCTCAATGGAGGAAGTCCAAAAAGCCCATAAACATATGAGAAGATGCTCTCCATCACTAGCAATCAGAGAAATGCAAATCAACTCACTGAGATTCCACCTCATTCCTGTCAGAGTGGTAAAAATGAAGAATATGAATAATAACAGATGCCAGAGGGCTTGTTGTGAGAAGAAAGGAACTCTGTCACACTGTTGGGATGGCAAGCTTGTATAGCCACTCTGGAAAGCAGTGTGGAGACACTTCAAAAAACTAGGGCTGGAACCACCTTTGACCCAGCTACCCCACTCCTGGGTACTTTCCCAAAAGAATCAGAATCGGCATACTACAGAGACACAGCTACATCAATGTTTATAGCAGCTCAATTTACTATAGCTAAACTATGGAACCAACCCAGATGCCTCTCACTGGATGAGTGGATTCAAAAACTGTGGAACATATATACACAATGGAATTCTACTCTGCCATTATAGACAATGATATCATGGCATTTGCAGCCAAATGCATAGAGATGGAAAAAATATGCTGAGTGAAATATCCCAGACTCAGAGACTCAAGGACCGAATGTGTTCTCTCGTATGTGGAAGCTAGAATACAATCGGAAACAGCATGATAGACAGCTAAGCTAATAATAACCTCAACATGGGTGAATTCCTACATGCGCACGGGAAACCTTGCCTATGATGCTGGGGGACGAAGGGAGGGTGGCAGGGAGGGGATGGAGGGATTGGGGGATATCAAGGCAATGGGAGGGAGGGAGTAAAGGGTCATCAGGTCATCAATACAGTGGGGACCCTTTGACTTCTATGAGAAGCCCAACTAACATGGGGTAAAGTAGGGGAAACGTGAGATCAGGGAACTCAAAGAGGGGAGATCACGAACTGGCATCAGCCTTGGCTTGCTCTGTCAACATCCATGTGTTCATGAATGTGTGACAATGCGTCCCTCCAATATGTTAGACTATGCTAAATGAATAAAAGCAAAAGAAAAAAGGAAAAGTATGTCAGTTTTAAAATAAGACATAGTAGCAAGGTGACAGAGGTTATGTTCCAAATATGAAGTGGACCCTTGTTACAACTCTTTAAATCTCTTGATTTTTAACTTTGGATTAAAGAGCAAAAAAATATGAAAAGAAAAACAGAATTCTCTACCTAAAATATATCAATAAGAAAAAGATTATTTTGAAATAAACATATCCAAAAGCATGTATCTCCTGAAATTTATCTTGAAAAATAATTGGAAAGATAATTTACTTCACTGAATTTAAATTTAGGTAGTGTTATACATATAATACCTTAATCAGAAGGTCAATGAATAACAATTTGAAAATAAAGTTATCAAATTAATGTCAAACTTTCTAAAAGTTTGAAGCTTAGACAATAAAGATAATCACTTTTTGTTTAAAAAAAAAAAAACAAAAACATGTTTTAGATTAGCTGGGCAAGGTGGCTTGCTTGTAATCCCAGCAGCCTGGTGATTCTGCCAGGCTCTTGAGGTATACAGCAGGTGATTCTGCCAGGCTCTGGAGGTATACAGCAGGCGATTCTGCAAGGCTCTGGAGGTATACAGCAGGCGATACTACAGGCAACTATTCAGAGAGTATGTTCAAGTGGAATGAGACAGTGTCGTGCAGCAGTGCTTGGCTGGCTTTATTTGCAGAAATTCCCGGCCAAGTGTGAGCCTTGAAAGGCTGTGCAGACACAGGCTCCCATCAAACAGAAAAGCACCCTGCACCAACAGAAGCAGACACCACATCCACCGGGGGCCTGCAGCCTTCAATCAGACTCAGAATTCCCTGCTGCTCCTCATCGGTGAGCAGCCAGCAGTGCCCAACCATCCACCCTCTACCCCAGGCACAGGCAGACAAGCCCTCCCTTGCTGAGAACACCCGCCGTGAGCTTCTTGCTCTCTGAAAACCACACGCATCATTCACTCATTCATGAAGGGGAAAGCTCTCTCATGTTCCCATCCCCTTTCCCAGCAGAGGACCCTCCGGGCTGCGCCCACAGTAGAACATGAATTTTGACCTCTTAGTTGGAGTCTCCCAGGGCGGAATGCTGTTGCCCCCTCCCCACCTCAGCTCTACGGAAGGGTGACTACAGGCCTGTGCTCCCCAATGAGCAGGAGTCAGGCCAGCACAGCCCAGGGTCTCCAAGTGCTGGGTTTATTTGCATAAATGCTTTAGGAGATAAGACTCATTCTTGATTTGTTAAGAAATTTGCCAACATCAAGGGAGTAGATCTGAAAGTTAAAGGCTCCTTACCTGAGGCAACGCCTAGTCACTCAAGACCTCACCCATGCCTGGGATTGCAGCCCTGAAATGTGCTCACCCAAGGTCGCTTTAAGATAAATCTGTTGTTTAATTGGTCATCAGGGCTCGCAGCGCAATCTACTCTGCTGACATAACAGCTCACTTCCTGCCCAGAAGTCTCAAAGACACCACTGGTGCTCATTGCAAAGACACCGAAGCTGCTCACAGCCTTAGGAGAGGTTCTGGGTTCAGCTAGTGCTGAAAGCAGGATTTCTAGGTGCCGGCAACAATGTTCAGACCCCTCAAATGTCACTCAGGGAGGTCACAGAGGGACACCCCCCCCCCCAGACAACGTCACCCAGGCACTTGCATTGCCCTGCAAGACCTGCTGTGAATGGTGCTCTGGGGTAGCTCTCAGGAGCACTCTCCTTCCTTCTTCGCCATGTGAAGAGGAAGCCCTGGAGAATTCTGGTAAATGATGGCTGCACCGGAAGAACCAAAGCAATGGCCTTGGAGACGCTGTAGATGGACTGTGGTCGGTCACTCAGGAGGACCGGCCTCACCTGATTGGCTGATGTGACAAGCTAAGCTTCTTAGCCGCCCCTGCGTGGGAGCTGACGTAGGTTTCTTGCACCTGCTGCTGTGGAGGCACTGTCCCTAACTTAGACCTGCACTTTCATGTCTCCTACTGTGATCCATTGGGGCAGCTATGCTGGGAAGCATTGGCCTGTTGGGATCAAAGGTACGAAGGAACCAGGACAGAGGCACAGGCAGGAGCAGCCCAAAGCTGACCAGAAGCAGGACACACCCCAGGAGCCCATCTGTGGTGTCTGATTGTACCAGCAGAAGCGCTGTCCAGAGTCAGCCCTTCCCAGGATGCCTGGACTCCTTCTGGGGCCTGCTCTAAGTAGCCTAAAGGGACATTTCTAACACCCTCTCTGTGCCTGCAGCTGGAGACGCCTCTGCGCTTCTTCCTATGTCTTAGGCTTCCCTTTCCTCAAGTACTGGGGCACTGGGTAAAGGCAGAACTGGCAAAGGCCCTGCCCTGCTCCAGGGATTTGGGAACCATTTCCATCCTCTCATGTGAAAGCATCACACGTGTCCAGCAAGATGGGAAGTAGTGGAACAGCTGCACAGCCACTGACAGCCCCACCCTGTGTTTGGGCTGTGTGGACCCCAGATGAGACAGACAGAAGGTGACCAGCCTCCAGATGGGGGCTCAGACGCGGCCAGGGAGCGACTGGAGGCTCCGCATGCAGAGTCTGCTCAGCTATCTCACTACTGTGTAAGAAGCTGCTCAGAAGCAGGACCTCGCCTGCTGTGCAAGCTGTCTGGAGGGTACCTGGGCACTGGGACCACAGGGCTCTGAGGACACTGCCTTTTTGGCTGTGAGGACCAAGGGCCCTGTGTGAGTCAATTTAAGTTTATAGATCTGGGGATTATTTTCATTCTATTATATATTTTTAAAGGAAACCAAATAAACATTATAGTAATTGTGCCAAGAGGCAGACGCGGATGACGCATTCGGAATAATTTGAGCGGAGGTTGTTATGGATGTATTATTGTTTGGGTTCTAATACAGCAAAGACGGACGGTTTTAATATAAAGCTATTACGGCTAATAAGAAAACAGACCAATATTGCTAATTATGTAATTTATTTCCCCCTTGCTATCGGGTGATGCTTTTTCAGAACATTAAGGGCTTGACAACAGAACGGCAGCTTTGTGCCGTGGAGCGCTTTCTCCCCAGAGTGCGCAGTGAGGAGCGGAACCTGTTACGGGAGAGTGTGTCACAGGCTACGTTCCTATCTAGTTTCTACCTCTGCTGGGGGAAATGAAATTCAGGAGCCGTGGAGAACCCAGTGCAGCACGCATGGCGTCTGCAACTGCCTGGACGGATCAGGGACACTTTCAGAGCTTGTTCTGCTGCCATCAAGCAGGCTCTGCCAAGTAATGCTGCCCCTCAGACGCTGCCAGGTGGCCCTCTGGGGACATTCCAGGGCTCCGGAAATCTGAGAAGACCGGAGCATGCTGTCACATCTCCTTGGTAACTGTGGATAGCTGGACAGAAGGCCAGTCGCAGCATTCAAGGGGCCCGGCTGTCTAGTAACACAGGAGTCTGCTTCCAGCCGGGTTGCTGGGGACCTAGGCAGAATCATCTCTACTGAAAGCTTTTTCCACAGTTAGGTCACAGCAATTCGGGGGTCCTTTCTTATGTCCAGCATAGGTCTGCATTATTGCAGCGTCTCTTGTGTTTTCCTCCTCACTGAAGAGCCATGCGACTGCAGGTGGCCTCCCTGTCCCTAACTGGCCTGCAGTCCAACCCAGTTGGTAGGCATGCGTGTCTTGCACTCACCATGCATGAGCTATCATGGGTCTGAGCAGCCAGATGCACCCTGGGCTCCTGCGTTACCACCCTCGTCCTTAGAGCTCTCCTGTCACTGCCCCTCATCGCTCCAGCCTGGCTGCTCTGTACGCCACCACTGCTACGTCCTGTCCACTGTGACTCACGCTCCTGGCCTGCCACACACAGCACTTTCTACCTCACCTACCGTGCTTGAGTCCCTCTCCTCACCTCCACCCCTTTCCCACCCCTTCTAGAACCAATCTGCTCCCGCATTCTCCTGGCTCCCGTCTGTGAATGCAGGTTCCCACAGAACTGCCGGTTTAGGAACAGCTGTTGGAGGGTCAAATGCTAACCAGGGTCTGCATGCTTCCTGCGAGGGTCTTTCCTACCTGTTGTGACTTTTCAAACCCTACGTCAATAAAAAGAGTTGGTTTCCAACTTGGAGAATGGTTTCGTATCACTACCTCATCAAGGAAACATAACCTTGACATTTCTGATGAACAAGAGATGGCTCTGGAGCCATCTTCTCCCAATTCTAATCTGGAATATTCTTTGGGCATACAAGCCCCCTGGGAAATGCAAAAGCCGACACAGTGCAGGTGCATGCTAACCCACCTCAATCTAAATGCATGTTCAGCAAGCAGAGGGCTCCACTCTGCACAGAGCACCACTCTGCGAGAGCACCACGGAACTGACCCATCCCTGTCCTCTCGTGCATCCTGGCCACCCCAGCACTGTAGAGCATCAAACCACTGCCCACTGCACCCAGGTTCCTGAGGGGACTCTGCAATTCCACAGCAGTGGAATCGCCCAAGGACACATCCCTCAGAATGTGCCCACACTGCCAAGGGCCATGTATTTACCATGATCAAGACAACCTCCTGCCAACCCAGTCTGTAGCAAAGGGTATGCTGCTCTTGGCCTTAGCAAGACTGTGCTCCTGGACACTCACGGCAACACTGGAGATGATGGGAATGTGAAGCGGGGACCTGGCAGTCCTCGCTTTCCTGACCCAGCTGCTCTGGAGACGGGGGCTGGAGCATGCATAGGGAAATAGTGGGGAGGAGGGAAGGACATGGAGCCAGACGGTGAAGAAAGAGCGGAGCAGAGAAAGAAGAGGGCTAGGGGGTGTTTTCAACGGCTTCAGTTGCAGAAAAGCTGGTGTGTCTACAAAACTGAAAAAAATAAAAACAACCCCTAAATGTTGTGAAGTTGGGATGAGAGGTCCAAGAAAAGCCTGGAGAAACACACTGGGGTCTGCTTTTATAGGTCGGGCAGGGTGAAGGCAGAACACGGCGGTGTAAGAAGCCAGCGTAGTCTGAGGTAAACGACCCCTGGGATCGGTGGGATGGCAGCAGCAAAGGAGACATTGAAAGGGATGAAGGCCACTCAGTCAGCAGCCTCGGCACTCATCCAGGTCAGTGGCCAGGGGCTGGAGAGACGTCACTAAGCATGAGAAGGACATCTCAGGAGCTGAAGGGGAAGAAGAGTAGGCAGTGAGAAGAGTGCACCCTGGGGACAGGCAACTGGAGCCCCGGAAAAGGAGCGGCTGTGTGTGCGACCTGATGGGCTTGGGGATTGGAAGCCTTGAACCCTGAGGTGCCCAAGCTACGCCCACGTGCAGACGCTGAGTCGGGAGGTGAACCTACTAGTCGAAGGTCAGAACAGACCGGGGCCGGAATAAACATTTGAAAGTCGCACTACTCAGGGAAATTGCAGCCACGGGGCTTGTTTACTCAGAGAAAGACCATGGAGCATCTATCTATGAAGAAGAGAAGATCCAAGGCCAGTCAGGAGAAGCAAGCAGACTGGAAGGAGAGCCACAGGTACAGGGAGTGTCTCAGGAAGGAGGAAGAGACCCTGAGGCCCATGTGGAGGAAAGGCCATGCAAGGATCCTACCCCGAGTGCCAATGAACTTGCTCTGCAGAGAGCAGCAGCTTCTCTGCGGGATGTCCTGTGGGGTGCGGAATAAACCAGTGGTGTCAGGCTGCAGGGACAGCGCTGGGTGCCAGGCACATCTGCATGCCAGGGAGAGCCACTGACAGAAGCCAGCACCTGGATGGATTTTAAACACATAAGCGACTCAGGCATGTATAAGAGTGCAAGGGCTGAAGGAGTTGGCGGGTGGATGCAAGTACCGTCCTCCTCACCGTGTGGCTTCCTGGAGGGGTCCTGGAAAGGCAGACAGACGTGAGGTGGATGGGTGCACATGGGTGACAGATGGGAAAGCCCTCCTCTGCACTTCCCATTCTTCCATAAATCACAAGGCTCCATCACGTACTGGGAAAGAAGGATGCGTGCATAACAAATAAAAAGCAGATTTTTCGTCTTATAACTAAATAGTAAGTATAGTGGAAAGTCCCACTTCAGGATAAAGCAACTTAGTAAAAGAGTACCACCTGCCCTCAGATGAAACTCCCCCTTGCTCCCAAAAGCCAGCCGGGGCTTCTCAGTGTACGCAGGTTGATTTAGCGCTAGGGTGATGTTTTCTTATATTAATTTTTATTTTCAGGTCCTCTGACCCTTACTGCTGGTGTATACCCTTCATTGCTTACTGGTTAATTCCTTTATTCTTAAAGGAATAAAGGATGTTTATTCAGCATCTACTCAGCCACACATCCTTCCGATGGGCTGTAGATTCTTCCAAAGTATAGATCAGATAGCTTTTGTGTGTTGCCTAAATTCTGCTGGAGCACTTTAATTATGGTTTTAATTAATTATTGGTTGAGAACAGCAGGAACCATATAGCAGAAGTGCTCTCTGATGAGAGCCGAGGCTGGAAAGATGTTCATAGACACAGGAGAAGCCGCTAGGGTCACAGCTTACAGACGTCCAGGGAGGCAGGTGGCAACAGCCACAGCCCTGGTGATGAGGAACTGGCCCTCATCATTACATTAGCCCTGGAACTGTAGAGACAAGTCCTGCAGCATGGGGGCCTTCGAAGGCCAGAGGAAGAACTTCAATGAAGCCCTGAAGGACAGCTGGCCTGGAGTGTCACTTGAACCCTGGAGGAAGACTTGGATGGGTGCAGAGCCCCACAACTCCCGGAAAATTCAATAGAATTTCAGCAGAAAAATCTGAGAAGCTTAGCATGTAATTATGTATGATTTAATGTACAGTGTGTGCTTATTAACTTACTAATATTAGTGATTATGAGGAAATCTGACTTTTATAATTTATTGGTTGAATAATGGTGTAAGCAGCTCAGATTATGAACTCTCTAAATTTCCATTACATCTGCTCCTAGGAATTTAGCATCAATTTTATTATCTTTATCTAGGTACCTTTGAAGGTTTAATATTTCAAATATCATCCCAACTGGAAATTTTTCCTTTGCATTGGAACTCGAGGGAAATTAGATATCCCATCAATTGTGTAACTGAATTATCTGAATCAGAACCACGCACTGACTCCAAAATTTAGGTAAATGGGCTGGAAGCATTTTAGTGAGGTTCACAAGATTGATAGAACACAATTAGTTGGAAAAGCTACTGCAGAGGGAAGATGAATGAGAACATAATGCTTTGCTGTTCAAAGTATGTGCTCAGGAAGTTCTTTGACTCAGTGACTCTGTCACACAAGGTAACATGCCAGTAAATTCCAATGAAAAAATGCTAAACGCTCTATTACTTCAAAAAATCCGAGACAATATTACAATGATGAAATAGTGGCTTCCAGATGTTGCCAACAAACTCACTCAGGTCGCAAAGGAAACCACATAGAATAGAGCTTGAAAGACGCCCAGCAGAAGTGTCACAGAGGCTGTTTCATGAGCTGGGTGCTCAGACCTTCAGGTCCTCAGTGACTTTCTCTCCTCTCCAGCCACTGGTGCCCAGCATCATGGAGAAACTCCCAAGTTCTGATACCGTTCTAAGCAGGAGAAAGTGTTTATGTCTGACATGTTCTTATAATAGAGAGCCCTCTTCTGATTTCCCTGGTAATGGAGATAAAGTCCACCTAGGGGTCTGCCTCTGCCGAAGCATTCAACCTCTCACTACATCTGAAATACCTGTTGTGACTTTTAACACATTAGCCACTGACTGGAAGGTGGGTTCACGCAGGGACACCCAGGCCTGCAGACCTGAAGCATGCACAGACAATCAGAGCTGGGCTCCATCCTAGAGCCACCTTGAGGAGATGGCAGAACTGGGAGTAAGGGACTTGGGGAAGGTTGTGGGCCACCATGGGGGGTGGGCAAGGAAGACATGCGCTAGGTGCAGGTCAGGGAACTGAATCAGGTGAGTTAGAAATGCAGGGACCCAGAATAGAGCTGCTTCTCCACCTCGGCTTCAATTCCCAGCACAGAAAAGAGCAACCCCCCTTTCCCCCAAATGCAGCACCATTGAGGAAACTCACCTCACTTTGCTCTAGTATGATGAACTCTATCTAAGAGAGCAGACGGTTCTGCAGAATATGAAGCTTTCTTTACAGAGGATGGTCTAAGAAAACGGAGACCCTTCCACAGGAAGCAGCAATGGTCACAAATATCCCCTGCGCACGGCACCCTGGCTGCTTCTCACACACGGGTTATGTGCCCACCCACAGGGCATCAGGCTTCCTTTACCTGGCTCTCCAGGTACTGTGGCTTTCTTTCATTACCATTTCAGAGTTTTCAGTGGATCTTTAATCCCCTGGCATACATTTCCTTCTAAGAATTTTATTATTTCAATGCTGATATAAATGGAACTTTTCTGAATTTCTTTTGCTTATTTTATTGTGGATATATAGAAATGTGACCAGAGTTTGTTGATTTTGTATCCTGCAACTTTACCAAATTTAACACTTCTAAAAAAATTTTGGACTCTAAGTTTTTCTGTCTATAAGATCATGAAAAGTGGCCTGTAAATTTCCTGCAGGGTTCATAGCTGACTTCCCAGGGAAGTGCTGGCCTCACAGAGGGTGTGCTGGGCTGTCTTCTACCCTGGGGAAGAGGTTTGGGAGAGCTGGTGCTCATTCCTCTGCAACTGTGCTATAGAACTTTCCAGAAAATTCTCTTTGACAAAAGAGAACTCATTTTGACGGTCTCCTCATTGGTGCCCAGTGTGGCGCCCTGGCAGGTGGCATGTTTCAGGAATTCTCACATCATTCTAGACCCCCCTGTGGGCATGTGAACTTCCGTGGTAGTTCTTAGGACCCGCAGGCTCCTATGATCAGTTTCAGTGTCTTCTGCTTCATTTGCAAGTCCATTTGCTTGACACTTCCCTCTTGGTGTTTGGTGATTTTCTTTTTTCAATCTTTCAAAGAGCAGCTTTTCATTTCTCTGACTTTGTTTCTTTGACTTTCTGGGCTCTGTGACACGTGGTTCTTCTCCCAGCTCAATTATTTCCTTCATCTCTTGACTCGGGTTACTTGGGTCTTCCTTTCCTAGGTGCATGAGGTATAAATCCAGGCTGCTTCTCTGAGATGTCTTTGTTCGGCACAGGCCGTTAGGGCTATGAATCCCCCTCGTGGAACTGCCTTTGCTGCGTTCCTTACACCGCGCATGCTCTGCTTCCATTTAATTTGATGGGAGAGATTCTTTGGTCCCTTTGATGTTTTTCTTCACCTACCAATTGTTCAGGAGTGTTCCGTTCAATTTTCACAGATTTGTGAATTTCCAACATTCATCTTCTGTTTTTAGTTTCATAGTACTCTGCCTAGAAATGCTGATACCTATTATCTTGGACTCCTTAAATGTATTAATGCTTGATTTTTAAACCTAATACCAAGCCCTCCTGGAGAAGTTCCGTGTGCACTCAAGAGGAGGGTGGGTGGAATGTGCTGCTGTATTCCAGTGCTTGCTCCCGGCCTTCGTGAGAGGGAAAGACCCGTTGTTTACCGCTCGTCTGTCAACGCAGCGCTGCCTACTTTTCCCTTCAGTTCTGTTATTTTGCTGTGCATCTAGTTTGGCAGCAAATATCTTGACAATCTCATGAGTCCTGATAAACTGGCCCTCTGTCATTACATAATGACTGTCCCTTGTGACAGTTTTTGGCTTTTGTCCATTGTCAGAATTAAGTGTAGCCATCCCTGCTCTCCTCTCTTTGCCATGTGCACAGAATCTCTTTTTTATTCCTTTACATTCAGTCCCAGTGTGTCCTTAAAGCTACACTGAGATCCTTTAGGTAGCACGTGTTTAAATCTTATTTTGTTGCTTTTTATACACTCAGTCATCTGTGCCTTTCTATGGGAGAATCTGGTCCGTTTACACTTAGTCATTACTATGTGGCCTCTTATGACTGGTACCTGTGCATGATCTTCTGACTGTGATGAGGTCTCTTTGTCCTTTTCTTCCTTTCTGACTTTATAGCTGGAGAATTTTGTCTGGCTCCATTTTTTCTGTGTTTACTAGAGAGAGGTCTTTCTCTGTGGCTTCCATGAGGCTTACATAAAATATCTTAAGAGTTGGAATCACTAACAGCAACTTTAATCCAATCACATGCAACACTGTCAGTTCTACTTCTTCCCCCACTTACTCTCAGTTCAGGAAGCCAGACTTGGTGCTGAGACCTTTCCTTCCTCCCCAGTGTCCAACAGCCTCCCTCCCTACCCCAGGGTCTGAGAGCCTCCCTCCCTCCCTTCCTTCCCAGTGACTTCCACTTTCTCTTCTTTCCCCAGGGACTGACAGCCTCCCTGCCTCCCCAGGGTCAATCCCCTAACTGCACAAGATGAGGCACCCTCTACATCACAGCAGAGGTAAACAGCTGCCTATCACCCTGGCTGCATGTGGTGGTTCCTGTGTGCCCTCTGCAGGCTGTACAGGGTACAAGCCCTGGGGAAGGAGTGTGTTGGCCAGATGCAGGACCCAAGTCTTGCCTAGGTGCTGGTAGGGTCTGCAGGCAGCCAGTGGGCCCAAGCCCATGCTGAGGTCCAGAAACACTGGCCACTCTGCTTCTCCCTGCCTCCCCACTCCTGGCTGCTTCCAGATGATTCTGCATGAGGATTCCTGTGGTGTTCTGGGTGGTTCAGCAGAAGTGTCACCCGAGTTAACTCACAGGCTGGGAAGCCAGGGCTGCCACTTTCCCTTTCCCCATGTACGCATCAGGGGCTGGGGGCTGCCTTGGTCCTGGCTGTGCACCCTGCAGGAATGGTGGATGGTGTGTCTGCTCTTCTGCCTTTTATTCCACAGAGCTGCGGGGAGCTCCCGGTGCTCCATGCAGGTCTTCCCATTCGTGGGTGGGTCCTGAGATCCGTGTTCCTCTGGAGGCATGAGTGCGAGAATCGGCTATCACCAACTTGGTGACACTGTGGCTGGACCTCAGCTTACCTTTTTTTTTTAAAGGAAATAACGTGTTTCTTCTTTAATTGCACAAGTAAGAGAGGGAAGAGAAACGGGACAGTGAAGCAGAGGCAGCAGGACAGTCCATAGCCAAACGTACAAAACAAATCTCATCCAAGGGCAGGAGGGACGAGAATTCCAGAGGGCAAGACTTGACAGAGCAGCACCTGCTTTGAGCGTGGGGCGAACACCGACTCTCCTGAGAGAAGGGAAAAGGCGGAAGGGATGGGACTCCCGAGATGAGGCGCTAGACTGGGAGGAGCTCACGCAGGTCCTGGTTCTCTTGGACTCTTCCTCTTTCCTCTGGGTCACTCCTGCTGTGCTGTGTGGCCACCCCGTGCAGAGGCTCCTGCACAGAACTGCAGCCTTATGAGGGACCTCGAGGCTCAGCCCCCAGCGAAGCCTCTTCCCAGCTCCAGATCATGGAAGCTGGGAGGGAGCGAGCCTGTGTGACTCAGTTGCTATGTTCTGGCATCTTTGTTACAAGGAATTGAGAATCCATGGAGAAAAGCCTTCAGCCCGTGTTGCAATGACAGAGAGGGGAAATCACAGAATAGAGAACCTCCTAAGCAGAGACTCAAGTGACAACCATTAGACGTGCGTTAGATCTCCAAACACATGACCATGTGAGTAAGCCCGGACCATGGTCCAAGAGATGACGCTCAGAAGGCAGAGGAGGTGGGAGAGCTATCTAGACAACCTTGCTGACCAATTTCTATCTTTAATTTTATTTGTATTTGAAATACACACTATCTGCTCTCAACCTACCAAACTTAAAAGGCACAGAAGGTGTGCAGTAGGAGCTCTCTTCCCATTCAGATGCCAACCACCCAGGTTCGCCCCGTGGTAAGCCCACTGCTGCACCTGCCCTGCGGGTGTGGCGGGCGTGTGCTCCTCCCTGGGCAGGGCATACACACACGTGACTGGAAACGCTGAGAGCAAACACTGATGTCCTTTCTTATGCTTTAGTACTAAAATCAGCGCCCACCATCCACCCCTGCGCCCTGTGCACTGAGATCCCTTTTCTGAACTAGCAAATTCTGTTCTTTGCTGTCTTAAGAGAATGCAGCTCCAAGAGGCAGGGCATGTTCTCTGTTACTTTCCCAGCAGCTGCGCTGGTGTAAATATTTGTTGAGTGAGTGAACGTTGTGTTGTGTTATGCTGATCGCATTCTACTCTCAATTCTGTGTTGTTCATTTACTTAAAACAAATGATTTCTCTACTTCTAACTTGGTAGCTGATGCTTATTCCAACATGGTTTTCTAAGTAATTTTTATCACTTATTTAAAGTACGTGATTTTATGTAATGCAAATTATTAGAATTAGTTGACCTCTAATTTTATGAGAAACACATTCAAAATACAATTGGGGTCAAATGTAACTAACGTCTTTCAAAGGGCTTTTTTGCTTTGTTTTAGTGGATTTTTAAACAGGGAAATTGGTATTCATTATCATTGCGTTTCAGAGCTTCTGTGGTTTACAATCTGAGAACAACGGAAATCATTGTAAATAAAAGAAGAGGTTATTTTAAAATTGTGGAGCTGTAATTTATTAGGGCCTTTGCTTCCATCCACTTGAAGTAAATGAATGCTGAATCTTCTATGTCCCAGTTCAATAAGTAGGAAATTGTGAGGGAGGCAGCAGCACCCACTAAGGGATGAGAGAGTGACAGATTATCCTGGCCAGATTTCAGACAAAAATCTGAATTTTCCAGAGCAAGGAAAGTGCTTCAGCCCACAGTGCCTGGCCCACATTGTGCCATCTAAGTACCCCAGGCTCTAAATCACTAGTAATCAAATAAATGGAAATGAAAACCACATTAAGATATCACTTTATGCCAGTCAGAATGGTAAAAATGAAGAAAATAAACAATAATAGATGCTGGAGGGGCTGTGGAGACATAGGCACACTAACACACTGTTGGTGGAGCTGCAGACTGGTACAGCCCCTCTGGAAAGCAGTGTGGAGAATCCTCAAAAAGTTAGGGATGAGCCAGACATACAATCCTGCTCTTCCACTCCTGGGTATCTTTCCAGGGGATTTAGAATCAGCACATTATAGTGACACAGCAATATCTATGTTCATAGCAGCTCAATTTACAATAGCTAAATCATGGAAACAACCCAGATGTCCCTCACTGGATGAATGGATCCAAAAGCTGCGGTACATATATACCATGGAATTCTACACAGCAATTAGAAACAATGATATTGAAGCCTTTGAAGGTAAATGGATGGCTATGGAAGAAATTATGCTGAGTGAAATCAGCATAACCCAGAGAACCAAGGGTCGAATGTCTTCACTCATCTGTGGAGGCTGCAGCTAGACCCTGACCATTGAGAGAGGTGGTCTATTATCATGTGTTTAATCCAGATAAGGTGTAATGTCATACAACCTAGTACTTTTTTAGAGATATTGTGGGAAGGGAGGGATAAGGGTGGGTAACTGGGGAAAGCACTCTTGGGGGTAAATCTAATCCTCAGAATCTATATACATTTTATATTATTTTGTTAAAAATTTGTATGATTGTATAACAAATAAATTTCTCAATTAAAAAAAAATAGTACCACAGGAAATGTCCTCATTGCTAGATCCTTCAGGTCTGCATTTGCAAGGCTCAGCCATAAGTGCCATGTGCTGGAAAGAGACCAGTGACCCACAGCCAGTGAGGATGCACTGTGCCTGCCTTACAGGCCTGTACCCCTCCTCTCTGTGACACTGCGAGCCTGCACAGCACCTGTGACGTGAGGGCCACGTGCATGCACAAGAAGCAGTCGCCAGCCGGGGTGTTCCCCGACGGCGAGCAGCAGCACTGCTGACCAAGCCTTGACAGCGACCACACAAACAGGGACCAACACTGGCTTCCCGGTTGGTTGGTACTGGCTTATACCTAGAAAAGTAAAATAAAAATAAGACGGAAGATAAGTAAGCTGTCTATAGATTTTACTGCCATTTCACCCAAGAACTGAGAGAAGATCAGATCAACGCTAACTTAGTAGTGGTGAGAAAATCATTGGTGTGAAATGGCCTGAGGTCAGCATGGCTGGCGGAGGTGCTGCTATGGCTCCCAGGCCCCTTCATGGGTACTTCTCACTCCCTTCCCTGGGCAGCTCGGCAGGCAGCAGTGGGTGCTAGCAAAGTCAGCTCCCACCTTTTAAAATCCAAGAACTGCTGAATTAATCACGTCCTTCTGTGAAAATAAAAATTAGAAAGTAGAACTGGAGCCAATGGTCCACCTTCATTCCCGCGGCCTCTGACCCACCACAGGCAGGAAGCTGGGTTCAGCTTTGACAGAAATGCCACACGCTACAGGGCAGTGGCCCTCAGCAAAAGACAGAAAAGGAACAGCAGGAAGCAACACAAGCTGGTGAGAGATACTGTGGTCCCTACGTGCCACTTTCAATATTCTCAAGGTAAATTTATCGTAAGTGACACGTAAAAGCATAAAAATGTAGATGGTCGTGGAGTACTATGTGAAGTTTAGATACGTGCATAGATCGTGCCACGTTAAAGCCAGATTAAGTGGATGTCCCTCCACAAGTGCTGATGGTTACAGGCAAAACTTCGAAACCCTTCCCTCCAGGTTTCTGAGAACACACTCTATGCTGTACCTACAGAGACCCCACTGGGCAATTCCTAGGTATAACTTACACCCACTGATCACCCTGTCCCTCCAGGTTTCTGGAGAACACACTCTATGCTGTACCTACAGAGACCCCACTGGGCAATTCCTAGGTATAACTTACACCCAGTGATCAAGCTCTTGCCTTCGGGGTTTGGTTAGTTTTATATTTGCAAAGCTGTCTCAGAATCAGAGCTCTCGCTGCTAAGCCTCTCTCTGAGTTCCTGGTAGTTAACTTGCTCGGCTGCGTACCCGCTCTAACACTCCTGTCCCTGCAGGGAGGAAGGGTAAAGAAAAACATCACAGAGCGATCTACTCATGTTTCAAAGAAACTTTCCTTCCCTGTGCATTGATTTTATTATTTTTCAAAAAAAAAAGAATAGTATGATTATGTATGCAAAAACAATCAATTGGGGGCTGGGGTGGTGGCTCAGCAGTTATGGCACTCTCCTGGTACACCTGAGTATGCTGGTTCAAATCCCAGCACCATGTACACAAAAATGTCGGAGTAATGAAAGCCATATGAAAAACTGAATAAGATTGATTCTCTCTTTCTCTCTCACTGTCCCTCTGCCTCTAAAAATAAATAAATAAACGAAAAATAAATAAATGGAAACAAAAATACATAAAAAGTAAAAGCAATCCGTTGGCATCAGGTAGCAAATTTTGCTGGAATTCATTTTTCCTGAAAGTCTTGAGGCCATTCGCATTCACACATATGGAGTACGGATTTGAGAAACTACTGCCTGTAGAAGGTTTCAGGAGCAAGACAGATGGAGGAGGAGTCGGTCCTCTGCCCCAGCAGACGCTCGCCTAAGGCCTACCCAAGAGCAGACCCTGAGAAGAGCTTGGGCTATTTGAATAGACCCTTCTCCATACCTAGGGGACTTCTGTCCGTAGCAATCACACACAGAAAACATCTATTTGCTTAAAACCCGCCACTGAGGGAAACAAATAATATACTAATGATCATCCTCTGGGTATAAAAATCTAAAATCTATACATATTTTTTCTTTTTCTTTTTCTTTTCAAGAAAGAGGGGCAGTAAGAAAGAGAAAGAATCAATTTTATTTCATTTTTCATCTGATTTTTGTTGCTCGTTAGTTGTGTACATGGTGCTGGGATTTGAACCCAGGTCCTCGCACATGCCAGGCAAGCACTGTAACCCTTGAGTCAACGCTCCAGCCCCTATACATACTTTACTTCTTAATACTAGACATCGTTTGGTAAAGTTTTAAAATCTCAACCAATAGAGTTGACACATAATTTCAATTTCCTCTTGGGAAAGACTGGGAGGGACTGGTCCCAGTAGCGAGTGTAACAGAAAAATGAGCTGTGCAGGAATCTGCCCCGCACAACCTGGCTATCCAAGAGCTGCGGATAGAGGCAGCAGCAAGGGCACCAACAGGTCACTGGCTCCTTCTGAAGGACTGGCTCATCTTATGATAAAGAAAAAGATGTGAGAGTCACTGCTTTGTCTTGGAAAGGGAGAAGTTCACTTCACCAACCTGCACCTGCCCTCTGTGTCCTGGGGACTTGGCAGGCAACGTGGAATAGAGAAGGTATCCATACACCCTCCTGTTCTTCACAAGTGCTTTGAATTACTTACAATAACTAGTACAAGGTAAACCATGTGCAAATACACTGCATTATACAAAACGCAGGGCTAGGACAAAAGCCTGTACAGGCTCAGGACAGGAAGGACTTTTCTAGAAACATTTTCTTCTTTTTGAAGATGGTTAAATTCATAGAGGTGGAAGCTAGGAATATGGATGCCTGTATTTCATAAGTAATATATATATATGTATGTATATGTATACATATACACACACACACACACACATTCCCGTGTTACATTTTTTAATTAAATTAAAATTTTGAGTGTGCACTTTTTGAAATTATGTCAGTACAGGTTTCTTCCTACTCTGGGTTATGGGGAACTTGCTTACGGAGACACCTTCCAGGTTGCTCTGCTACTCCAGGCCCTTTCTCAACCTGGGAGAAGGGTCCTCCTGTGGTCCTGGAGATGGCTGCAGCAGCAGGACCCTGACCTAAAGAGCTGCACCTGTGGGGTCACATCACACATACTGCGCTTCCCATGATCCTTCCAGAAAAAGAACCCAACTTTCACATATATTTGCACTAAAGGAAGCAGTGAGAATGTTACATGTTAGCCTACTTTTATTCTATTTTTAAATCCTAATACATTTGACAGAAAAATCAGTGACAGTGATCATAATTAAATTGCTGCATTTCTTGGCAGGAACGTTCTAGTGGTCTTCATGTTGCTTACAGGTGTTAGCTGGCCACCACACTAACCCCCAAAGGGAATATGGTAACTGTGGCGTGATTGCGGCAGCTTTCTGGTACTCGCCATCCTCCCTAGATAGGCTTCCAGAGCCAGGACACTATGTGTGGGTTTAGCGCAGAGGACTTAAGATAACTTAAGATTTTTCAGGCCTCAGCTGGCTGCGCTTACTTAGGAAGACACCAACAGAGTTGGGAGGTTGCTAACACGGTTGTGAGGCTCCAGCTACACTCTGCACGGAGGGTTTTAACTAATGGCTTCCTAAACATTCAAATAAAGAATTTAATAAATAGGAGTAATCAGGATAGGAGCCTCGCTCCCTGTGTTTTTTTGCTCCTATTTGAATGTCAGACTTTACCATCCCACGGTTTGTGAAAAAGATTCATTTCAATGCATGGATTTTAAACAGGCGATTGGCTTTAATCTGGTTCCCCCTCGGAACAGGCACAAGAGTTTGGCCGATGATACTGAAATGGTAAGGTGATGTCTGCGTCAAGCAGAAGTCCACAGAGTCCTTCATGCAGAGGCAAAGGAGGAGGGGGTTTGCAGCAATCATAGGGAACGAAAATGGAGCATCGGAAATCACAGGATCCACCTGCACTATGCACCTGACAAGAACTAAAACCATCAAAACAGCACAGACGCAGGACCCGGAATGTAGGCGGGAGAACCCTGACTCCATCAGATGGTGGGACGTGATGTAGACAGGACTTTTTGAATCACCCAAATCTACAATGATATTTATTAAACTAAAGTGTGGCTTTTACACCGAGCACAGCGCGAAGCTCGACGTCGGGACTTGTAAGCACTAGCTTAGCTGCAGCTTGACCCCGCCCTGCGGCAGGGAGCAGGAGCCAGCAGAAGGCCTTGTAGTTCTGCAGGTCTCAGCTGGTGCCACTTCCCAGTCCTTTGCAAGGAGACGAGTAAGGCAGGTGGCACCTTGCTCTGCCTGCCACACGTGCCTTCTGCAGAGACATCTCCAGTGGAACCTTGCATAACCTGCAGGGTCTTCATGCTCCGTCGAGGGAAGGCTGCAGATGTTCACCTTGCTACATCCATCCAGACACACAACGGAAACTCAACACAGTGCGAATGTGGGTAGTTAGAAATCTACCATGTCACGCTTCACCCAGCACGTGTGTTGATGTTTCCCGTGCTTCTAGGCAATCTCGCAAAGCCTGTGCAGCGGGAAGAATTACCACCGGGGAGATTCTGGGTGTTAACTCCGTCAGGGGTAAAGATTTTCTCCCGTTTTGTCGGTGCCTTCTGTACGCTCTCACTCACTTCCTTTACGGTGCAGAAGCTTTGAGTTTCTTGCCACGCCATTATGCATTCTTGGTTTTCTCCCTTGCCCTGTAGGAATGTGGTTGTGGACAACATGCTGGGAAGCTGACGTGATTTATCCAGCAGCTGCAAAGTTTCACTTGAACACCTAAGCCTCTCAATCTCCTTTCAGTTGATCTTTGGGCAGCATGAGAAGGACATGGATCTAGTTTCATTCTTCCACACAGGATACCCCTGATTGCAGCACCATTTGTTAAAAAGACTTTTATTTCCAACACCATTTTGGCACCTTCGTCAAGTCTCAGATGTCTGTGAGTGTGTGGCTTTTCTCTGTGTCATCTCTTCTGTTCCCCTGGCATTCATGCCTGTTTAGATGCCAGTGCCACGCTGTTGTGTTATTACAGCTCTGCAGCATAATTTGAGATCAGGTGTTGTGAGACCTCCCTACATTGCTCCCTCGCTCAGGATTATAAATAGAATCTTGTCGGAAAGGAGCTATTACTTCCTAGATTTAAGAGATTTCACCAGAAACTTATAATTTTTCAAAACATTGGACATTTGTGTTCCTTTTAGGGGAAACATGTTGAACAAGTTGTAAAGCAAGGAGGTACAAGGGGAGGTATAAAGTGTGATGCACCCAGGTTTTATGTAGCTCCTAATTGCACTGGTCTCATTTTTATAATTTAGGTCTTGGGTGATTCTGCATGCGAGACCTACATTAGAATGGGTGTGCCATGGTGCTGAGAACCTACGTTCATCTTTAGCGGCGCTTCATCCAGCACCTTGTGTAGGCCACCCGGAGGAAGTGGGTGAAAGCACAAGGGGACTGTGGTGCGATCTCCAGTACCTGAGCTCCTGAGCTCAGACTGGGTAAGGACAGACCCCCAAGAGCCGTGATCCCACGCATGTGGGCTCCGGGACTGCGGGAGCTGCAGCCCTTGGTGTACCAAAGCTGCCCAATCTGTACTGAGCATGTACAGACATTTCTTGTCATTGTTCCCTAAAGGAAGAGCATGGCATATGTTCACACAGTTCTACACGGTGTAAGGTATTAGAGTCATCTGAGATGAGCTCGGGTGTTCAGGAGGATGTGTGTAGGTGAACACGCAAAAGCTAACATCGTTTGTGGAAGGACCCAGAACTACAGATTCCCATGTCTGTGGAGGGTCCTGGAGCTGATCCCCTCTGGAGAATAAGGGACAACTGTCCCCACCAGACACGGGAAACCACAGAGAATAGGAGGTAACTGTGCTCTAAACAGAAACCATACTGACCGTTTATTTCTTGAAGAATGCTTTGAAAACTGAAAGTCCAGATTTCCAATGATCACAGACTTCACTGTGAATATTTCCTTATAAACTTAGAGACATATTAAATAGTCCCCAGAACCAGAGTCTTCATTCTATTACAATCCTGTCTAATCGCTGAGGAGCCGCTGACTAAGGAGCCTGCTCTGAACACACAGTGTTCTTCACTGACTTCACCTGCACCCAGGGGCCCATGGGGTGTGTGAGAGCTGCTGGCAGCTAACACGTCAGCAGCCCAGGTAAAGGGTGCGTACTTAATCGGGCAATGATTTTGCATCATGCAACCACTGAAATCAGTAAGGAACTTACGTAGTAGCGGTTGCTGGAGGATGATTTCAAAATCTGAGAGATAAATGAGTATCTTTTCACTCTAAAGTGTTTTCAAAAACCAAAGAAAGGGTATCAAGGTCAGAACCAAATCATGCTGCCTTTCCCACAGGCTAATTACGGTGACGAAAGTCCTGACCCCAGGCAGGGAGCTGGCAGCCCACACGCTGAGACTCGGCGTCTAGCAGCTGCTCCGGGCTGGACAGTCGGTACTTTCGTGTGGGTTGTTAAGGAGCAGATCGTAATTAGGACGGTGAAGACAGATGGGACTGACATTTAGCAAAACCTAGCAGGCCTTCAGATTTTTGCTCAGTGACACACGTATCCAGTGGAACTAGGGTGTGAACTCCAGAACCTGGGCTCACCTATTTTGCATGCACTGACTGTGATGAACACTTGAAATAATACCTGTCTACACAGTTCTGACAGCATCTAGAATTTAAGAAACAAGATATAAAGCTCCCGGAAAGTTCTGCACATAATCAAAAAGGCTGGAACAGACGAAGCTGCAACTGCTGGAGTGGGAGGGCAATGGACATACAGACTTTCTAGAGGTCCTGCATGTATAGCCTGTGTCACAGAAGCATGCACTAGTGACACTAGTTGCTCGTGGTTATCGGACTGGATAGAGCTTGCATAAACTGAGGCCCACAGCCCCCGCACCTGTATTTAGTAACGGTTCCTGTACGTGACGTCACGTGAGGCATCACTGCTTAGATCTGACTGATTGCTGTGGGAGTCCCAGAGACCCATAGGAGCCTCTCACTGAACTCCGCTTGACTTACAGCCTGCACAGGAAACCACAATTTAAAAAGTCATAAAACTCCAGTAAATCTCGGTTCTAGTCTCTGGTTACAGAGAAATTTAGTTTGACCTTGTTAAAGAACACAATCCCAATTTCATAACCGCCCTGAACTATAAAAATTGATAAAAAGTATGCTTCTCTAATGAATGTCCACATATACTGAGGATGCCATAGAGTCACGTATGCAGAGCTGTTGGAAAGTGTGACGCCAGTGGAGAGAAGGCACATCCGCTTGCGGTGACTCTGGGTTGGGGATGGGAGGACACGAGCGTGCCTTCGCCTCTGGGTTTTATGATTTTGCATGGAATGGCTGATGAGCCTGTCTACAAAGCTTTACTCTCTGGAAAAACCAAACTCATAGATGACATAACTGGCCTTCCTACCTTGAAGAAGTCATGTCACAAAGTTCCCTGCACAGCATGGTGCCTGCGGAAAGCAGCCACAGCCAAGCCCTGTGCTGCCCTCTGGCCACAGGAAGTCTGTGTGGGCGGACGCAGAGCTTCTGGGCCCTCTGCAGTGGCACAGTGGGGCCACAGCCTGCGAGGACAGGAACAGGAGCAGACCCCGGGCCAGTGCTCCCTGGGTATGAACTGAGTGACTGATGTTAGGGACAGTCGGCCACCACGTGGAAACGGCTGAATCCGCCCAGGAGGGCTGGGACAGTGGCAGCATAGCTGCCTACAGGCTACTTCCCTCCTTATCCGGGTGACAGGAGTGGAGAGGAATCCTCTCCGGTAGGCACCTCTGGCTGCTGTTCCACCACAATGACAGCCTCCACAGAAACGATGCCGTTCATCTGAAGGCTCTTTACGGAGCGAAGACTCTCAGAACCGATGCTATCACCCACAGGACACTGGCTAACCCCAGGCATCTTCACCGGAAGGAAGCTCGCCCAACACACCTTTCCTTTAGACCAAGTAACATTTTCGGGAAGAGAGGAATTACGAAAGGTGACAGGTGTGAGCCCTGCCCTTCTCTGGGACTTCAGCATTGATCTCTCCTGAAGACAGCAGTGGCCAGGAGGCCAGGGTGTGGGATGGGTGGGCTGGAATTCCCTATTTACAGGGAGCTGCGTTTTTATTCTAATGGAGTGAATATTGAACTGTCAGTCTGCCAGAACAAATCAGTCTCCTCAGAGGCATAAACTGTGCAGAGCTTATTGAATTAGCGAAAAATAGTTCTCGCCATTTGGAGAATAAACCAACCTAATTTGGTTTGGGAGTGATGGACTATGCCAAGAAACCCAAGACAAAAAGAGTTTATTTTAAAGACTCCAAAAGTCTGTTTCAAAAATAAAAATCAGACCTGTGTGCATTCACCAACAAAGTGTAAATTACGCATGAAAGCAGTGGGTTGCCCACTTCGCTACGTAAGGTAAGATGCTGTCACTTAGGAAATTAGTTTTTATTCTGTTTTATCATAAGATTTTATCATGTTGTTGTGTTTTGATTGTGAAACATTTTATGAGTCTGATTGTTGAAAAAACTCTACCACCAGTGATTTAAATTGGAAGAAAGAACTAGAAAACAGACCTCAAAATGTTCATAATGATTTCAGGGGGATGAGATTATACATATTTTTGATATTTTTGAGAGTCCTTAGTATGTATATTAGAAAATCTATAGCAACTGCATGAGAAAATATTTTAAAAATAAAGTTTTTTTAAATTATTAACAAGAATACTTGTAATATGTGTGTGATTAAGAGAGGAAATAAGTGCATTCAAAACAAAACTTCAGTCGTGCTCCTGTGTGTGTGCGTGTGCACACTTGTGTGAAGCAAGCGTGCACAGACACTCCAACGCGCCAACACGCAACCCATGTTCCCGGCTGTGTTCCTCGACTTTTCTGGAATCTGCGACTCAGCTACGCTATTTTACAAGCGCCATCATTTTTTTATTTTTATTTTTTTCAGGGCTGAGGACCAAACTCAGGGCCTTGTGCATGCTAGACAAGTGCTCTGCCACTGAGCTCAATCTCCAGCCCCAACAAGTGCCATCTCGGCATGCAGTTTGGAAAGCGGCTCGCATTTCAGCGGGTCCCTTAGGTTGCGTCTGGCTTTCTGAATGACTGATGCTCAGGACTCTTACTTTCAGCAGGTGCTGTGGAAGGTCTTTTCCTTCTTTCATATAAAATGTGAGTATGGATCACTACTTTCAAGCAGCTTCTGTTTTCTCAAAAGTTTCAAAACTAAGTATTTCTGTCCACCAAACAGCAGTCACGGCGTGGCTGTGCAGGGGACCAAGGTGCCTGATTCCGATGCACTGAGGGCCACCTGCTGGTTCTCCAGATCCAGGTTGCTACAGGTTTCCAGTGACAGGAGGATGGGTGTCCATGATGATGAGGCTTAAGAACCAAACCACAGCAGAGCTGGACTGAAACATCATGAGACTCTCTGAATGCCACCCATGCTTTTTAGAATAATGTCCCTCAGTCTTGCCTGCAGCACAGTGGCATACACGACTCTCCTGATCCCTTCATAAGCAAGCAGAGGTGCAGATCCAGCCCTTCCCGCAGGAAGCACAGGCCTGGAGCTGATGGAGGTCAGGCCGATTTCTCACCACCTGCCTTACAGTTTGCCCCACGCTGCATCCAAGTGGCTTCCTGAGACAGAAATTTCAAAGGCGATTCATCCATGATTCAGAGAAAGAGAAGAATTTCATTACATCTGCCTTTGCTTTGCACCAAAATAAAACAACTCACACCTTCCGTCAGCGAAGTACTGGATCCCCCACCATGGGTTCAATTCTTCCCAGCAGTGCTAGCGTGTTTTCCTTAGGGTGTGAAAAATGTGCTGTAATGCCCCCACATCAATTAGTGGGAAAGGGCAAAGTCAAATGAAGGCCCACGTTGTCACATGTTGCTAAAATGCTTCTTTCATCCCCTTCAGTAGAGAGAACAAGTAATAAATGGGGTGTCCCAGTGTCACATGTGCATTGGCATTTAGAGCTGGCATCTAAATGGTTTGTCTGTTAGTTTGTTTTTGTATCAGGGATTAAACCCAGGGATGCTGAATCACTGAGTCACATCCTCAGCCCATTTTAGTTTTTATGTTTTATTTCAAGACAGACTCTCGCTAAGTTCCTTAGGGCCTCACAAAGTTGCTGAGGCTGGCTTTGAACTTGCAGTCCTCCTGCCTCAGCCTCCTGAGCTGCTGGGATTACAAGTGTGTGCCATTGGGTCCTATCCTCCTATGCATCGGCTCAACAGAATCAGAAAGCATTTGGCAAAAGTCCAACACAACGTAGACAATAACTTCTGACCAGTCAGAAAGCGGGATGCCAAATCTGCACGTGAGAGAGGAACACATGAAGTACCACTTCAAGGCCATACACGCTGGTGGCTGTCCAGTTATGCATCATGGTCTCTGACATGAAGCCTCTAGGTCGGGGGCTCTGTGAAACCTTTACCAACTCGCTAATCCGGAGATCTACAATTTCAGGGTTTTTTATTAAGAAATTTATTTGTTGAACAATCAAACATGCTTCTAAGGAAGGATATAATGTATACAAGTTCTGAATACCCTGCTTGTCTCTGAGCTATGCAGCATTCCCAGCTCGCATTGTTGCCACAAGGCTCCAGCTTCCCATAGACAGGCCAGGCTCCCTGTTCTGGCTGGCAGATGCCTCCCACCCCTCAGCAGTCCAAGTCCTTTAGGATTTTGAACAGAAATGCATGTAAAATTTGCTGCTAAATGCTTAAAATTCAACAATGATTAAAAACTACCCACTTTTTTTGTTTTATGTTTGTACTAAAACCATTGGGAAAGCTTTGAGGTCCATCTCTGTCTTAGTACATGACGTATATGGGAGGCATTTTTCTTTGATAACTTCAGAACAAGAAGGGTAAGGTATTCTGACATCCAAATAAATTCCATTTTATTGGAAGATGTCAGATACTTTTAAAAAGTTATGCTTCAATATGTACAAAATGTTTCTGAAAAACAACTCCCCAGTATTTGTTCCTGGCAAAATTTATCAGTGGATGCTAAAATCAGAGTAACTATATTATAGGAAATTGATTTACAGAATCTCAAATAATATTTACATAAACTCTAAGATTCTCTTAATAAATTTCTCTTCATAAATATTACTTACAAGGAAGGAATGTCACCATGAGGAATCAGACAAACCCAAACTTGGGGACAGTGTGGAAACAGCCTGGGCTCTGCAACAATGCAAAACTCGTGGAAACAGAGACAAAAGTAAACATGGCTGTGCCAGCCGAAGTGTGTACCACACAAGCCAGCTGCAGATGCCAGCCCAGTGCATGTCAGGTCTCGAAAGTGGGCAAGAGCAGGGAATCCGTCAATACCTTGATTTAAAAAATGATGCAGTGGCCATGACAGAGCACATCCTACTTTCAAACGTTTCAGGAAATTGTATAGACGGAATGCACAAATATGATAAAATTCCTGTGTTTGGGAAACCTCAGTGAAGGGTGCATAGAATTTCTTACCAATTATGCAACATGTTAAGTTTGATATTGTCTGCAACTGAAAAGTTTCAAGTCTGAGAACATCTTTTAAATCTGTCTGTGTCCTAGAAAATTAGCTTGTGTAATGTCTTATTTACCAAAGAATAGTTTTGTAACAAAATCCGATGTAGAACTGAGTGGGCAGACCTTCTTGGTAGTCAGCTGATAGAGAAGGCTTTCGGGCATTTTTGTTTTTAATTTCTTCCCCCTGTAAGTTTTTAAATTGTTGCTGCACTTTAACCTTTGCATTAGAGTCTGAATTTTAATTTCAACACCAGACATTTTAAAGAAAACAACTTTAAAAAAAATTGTGTATGACTTTTCAGGCATGTTGACAAATTTGTTAACATATTTTTTTCCTAGGAAATTGTTGGGGTCTTTTGGGGCTGATGTGGAAAGCAGAAAGATCAATGTGGGAGATGCCCAGAGTGTGTGTCTCTGACAAATACTAAAAATTCCCTTTTCCTGGAATGTACCCTCACATATAATCCATTCTGTTTTATTTTGTTTTCCTCTCCCAAACACCACCAAGTATAACTAGCTGTCCAAATTGACCACACGATGACTCTGGGTCATTCTTCCAATTCATTCCCGCAGGAAGGCTTCTGTTCTGCTGACCCATTCTCATGCTCTGGTGTCACTGTGATAACCAAGAAATCGGTCCTGCCTGGCCTGCTGCTGCTCACCCTCTGACCACAGAGTGGAGGATTCTGGGAGGCCTGTGCTCCACAATTCCCCAGTCCGTCCTTTGCCGAAGGTCTGATTTCAGAATCAGAAAAATGCAGCTGGTCCCAGATTGTTACCAAATAACATCTTGACATTGATACCAAATTTGAGAACGAGGCCTGATCGTTGCACATTGATACAAGGTGCAGAGGCAATGACCGGCGTTAGGAAACTGTCCTTAAAGATAGAAGATGAGCACAACCTTAACCCCTTTGGTTAAATGAAATGATCACTAGCTTAATGAGAAATTAAAGTAGCCTATGTTTAAATATACCACAGGCACAGTGATGATTTCACAAAATGTTTAGGAAGATAACTAACCCGTATGGTTGAAATGAAGGACTTTTGAAACTATTTTTGAAGAAACAGCACATTATAAAATCTTAAGAGTGTAAGTGCTGAATCTTTAAATAGTTTTCATAATTAATCCTCTATGCAAATCCCACGTATCAAGATTTAGTGGCTCATAGTGAAAGCTGTTGATTCAGAGAACTCTGATAAGGCAAGTTTAGAAATCTATTAAAATAATTCAAATTAATATCACCAGTAGGGCGTTTTGGTTAATCCTTGGTAATGACTTGTCTAGGACAGGCTGTAATTCTACTTAGGCGGACATCTGGAGGGATCTCTGTACTGAGCTGCGCTCTCATTCCTGAGGGTAACAGGAAAGCAGATAGGATGCAGAGAGGAAGCAAGGGGACCACCCTCCAAGGAACCTCTGAAGCTGTGCCCAGACTGCAGGGATACTGATAGGCTGTCCCCACCACCCACACGGGGGATGTGCTGTGAGGATCCCTGATGACCACCTGCATTCCCCACCACTGCCTGCTCGGCTCAACCCCATCTGCACACTCACTGCTCCCCCTACCAGGTTCAGCTCCGTCACAGTGCTCATTGTCATCTGCAGAGTGATAGCTCCCCTGCACCTGTGAGCATTATCTCACCTGACCCCTTAAGCCCTTCAAATAAGATTTCCAAGAGAGAGCAGGTGGAGGTCCATCTACCTCCCTGTGCCACTCTCTGCTCCAGGAGCAGCCAAGGAAAGGACTCGGCTCCTACTGCTCCACCTCAGTCTGGGTGCACAGGGAGGGGAGTGTGTCCTCATTTTTTCTGTTGCTTTTTTCCAGAAATCTCTCACTGCGCGTTGTCCCATCTTTCCACTCCACCTGCATTACTTCAGCTCAACAGAAAGACCTCAAGTCATGGCATGCAAGTCCTAGAAATGTGTTGTTCTTAGCAATCACTGGGACTGCTCCAGACCCTCTTAACTGCATATGAGTTTCACAGAGTGCCTGGCATGCTCTTCTCTGGAACCTTGCTGCGTCTCTGCACCATCTCCAGTACAGGCTTGACGTCTTGTCTGTGACATCGTGCCCCTCTCCTTTTCTGGCTTGTTTAGATTCTCACACTTTCTCTGAACTTTGCTGTTCAGTTTCAGACTCTTTTGTGCACACATTTTGATACATTTATTGCTGAATACTTCATCTTTTAGCTCTCTAAATTGCACAAGTTCTGAAATCTCCTTTCTAGTGTGGCTACAGGTACTGATGTAATTGTGTCCTTGGACCACGCAATACTGTTAGTCTACTTGTCTTGTGGCTTTGTAAAGATATTTTAAAAATTGCCACATCATATAAAGACACTCTTACTCCTCTTTTCTGGTCTGCGTGCCTTGTTTGTATCTTGCTGCACACACCACGGGTTGAACTCTGATAAACCTGGGCGTTACAGGGACCGCATTCAGTCTCACATCATGTAATCAATCAGTAGAAATTGTCCACAGATGGCCTGTGGTGGATTCAGGGAGTTTCCTTCAATTCCTACTCAGCTGAAAATCTTAAGCACCTTACTCAAATATGTGTCCAGCACCCTCGATGTTAAGCAAAAGTTATAATAATAATAAACTTGATCCCTCATTTCAGTGGTTTCCAAACAGAAAAGCTGTGCCTTGATTGGTCTGTGTACAGGCTGAAACTTTAGCCAGAACAGGGCTCCCCAGCAAGGTGGCTTCACTGACCAGGGCCAGGGGGGAGGGCAAAGAGCCTCTGCTGTCACAGGGCCTAAGTGACAGGCGCTGGCGGGTCAAGGTAGCATGCACCTGTCCGTGGACCTCACCCACTCAGAGTCATTTTCTCAGCATGACAGAGTCCCAGTGCAGTCTTTGGCTGGCTTACAGCAACATTACATGAAATGTTGAACCAGCATTAAGTGGTGGCTCAGCAGGGAAATGGTTGAGCTTTTTCTATATTACTAAGGGTAAAAATCTCTCCTACTATTTAATAATGTATTATTGAACGTTGCATAAAATTTCTCCCTCAAAATGTGATTAAGATCTTCAATATTTTTATCTCTTTCATCACTAACAAATAGTACATGATATAAATTCTTCATATTAGGTTTAATGGTATTAAAATATCATGCTAAATATTGTTTTTAAAGGAAGAGGTGGGGGAGAGCATCAATTTTATTTATTTCCCTTCTCACCTTGGTTTCTCCAGCACTAAGTTGTACTTGTGATGCTGGGGTTTGAACCTGGGTCCTTGTGCACAGCAGGCAAGCACTCCAACCACTGAGCCACCATCCCAGCACCCCGGATATTTCTTTAGCAAGCGCCCCCACCCCTAAGCCACGGTTCTGGCATCTGGAATATTTCTTTAAAAATGTTAATTTTCATTCCATTTGTCTTTGGAAGCAATTTAACACATTGAAGGCATTCCAACATTCACCAGAGTTGCCAAATCGATAGCTCCACAATCATCTTTGGCTCACACTGGCAGCAAGAGCAATCTAACTGATCACTTGTCATCTTTGGGAGACACCTGAGTAAGGGAGAGGGTTTATTGTTCGATTTGTTCAGTTCTTTGAAAATGCATGGCATTTCCTAAGTTTTTGTGGAAGGATGCTTCCATGTTCACAGGAGAGAGGCATGTAGGAGTAGTTTGTCAAAGGTGCTCATGTAAAACCCTGCGACCTGAGGCAAGACCTGGCAGGTTCAGGTGGGGTGACACAGGTGACATAGGTAACAAGCACAGATCAGACTTGCATGCCCCCTGCTCACCTAATACATGGCCTGGCACCTGGACCTCCCTGACGCAAGCCCAGGGCCAGCATAGAGCGAGATCGCACATGTGTTGGATAAAGGCATGGGACCTGCGACGCAGGGCAAACTCTTCTCTTGTAGACACAGAGCAGCTGGGTTTTCCTGCCTTGTAGGATTCCAACCACTCCCATATGGAGAGCTGGCCTAAGCCCTGAAAACTAAGCATGCATACAGGATAATATGTCTAGATGAAGCTTACAGCTGGAGAGAGGAAAACCATGCAAACCAACCAGGAAGCGCCAAGTTCTCTAGATGGTTATTTTTTATATTTTTTTTATTAGAGGGATATAGAGATACAATTGAGGGGGAAACATTACCAAACATTCAAAAACCATTGTATGTATACTTAGTTATCCAGCGCTAATGCCATATCATGGATGCCCAGCTTGGGTTCCCCCTGTTGTTGTTTCCCTCAGAAGAACCCCTAAGGGAGATGGCTCCCTAGGATTCTTGGAGGTGTAGGGAGGGGGATGGGAAGAGGGGAGGGTGCGGGAAGAACTCCTAGAAGCCTGGAAAAAGGGAATATGGGGGAATCATCTCAGAAGGAGATCGCTGTCCTCCACAAGATACCCATTTAACTTAGATGGTTATTTTTAACAAAGAAAAAAAAGACCTTTAAAATGTCTACCTCAACATATCTATATCATGAAAATCTTGGCTGTACTTTGTGAAATATGAGTACACCTGTCCTAGGAAGTACTTTCACTAAATGTGTCAACAAAATGCTTTGAAATTATAATTCACTCAGGCACTTTTTTAAATAGAAGCTCTATGGGAAGCTCTTAACCAAAAGTAAAGAAGTAAATTTCATAAAAAGGTAGTGGTGACAGTGGTGGGAACACTGCCTGGGTCTGAGTAAGTGTGTGCTCCCTCATCTTGTTCCATGAGGGCATCAACACTCATGACAAGTAGGACTTTGAATGTTCTCCCCTGGGAGCACGGTCAGATAAAATATCGTCATGAGAAAAGGAGATGGTGGAGAACAGGCTGCACCGTTTCTGAGTGACCCCATGATGTAGAACAGCAGCTCTCGGGCTGTGCCCGCCCCGAGTGACTCCATGGTGTAGGACAGCAGCTCTCAGCTGTGCCTGCCCTGAGTGACTCCATGGTGTAGAACAGCAGCTCTCAGCTGTGCCTGCCCTGAGTGACTCCATGGTGTAGGACAGCAGCTCTCAGCTGCTCCTGCCCTGAGTGACTCCATGGTGTAGGACAGCAGCTCTCAGCTGCTCCTGCCCTGAGTGACTCCATGGTGTAGGACAGCAGCTCTCAGCTGTGCCTGCCCTGAGTGACTCCATGGTGTAGGACAGCAGCTCTCAGCTGTGCCTGCCCTGAGTGACTCTATGGTGTGTGGAACAGCAGCTCTCAGGCTGCGCCTTTCTGTGACTCTGTTGTGTGTAGAACAGCAGCTCTTAGGTCATATCTGACCTGAGTCGCTCTTTTTTTAAAGCTGTGGTTTGCCCTGTGTTACTCCATTTGATTCTGTACCAAGGTAGAATGACTCATTTGTTCAAGTAAACCACCATTTGCACAGCATAGCCCTAACGCACGATTTGATATATGAACCTTTCACACTAGCTTGTCAAACTAAGAAACACCTGGACATGTGTGCATCCCAAATCCTAACAGAAGCACCAGCCACAGGAGCTTATCAGCATCACAAGATACAAACCGCTCACCTAGGACCTTAAGAGGAGCAGCAAGATGCTCACCCATTCACCTGATCACTCATCATGAGCTTTTCCCAGGGCAACCACCACAGCAATTAGCCCCGGTCCTCTGTCCCTAGCTTTCAGCTCAGTACTGCTTCTCCTGCTCCTAAGACACATGGTCCACTTCACCCTGACACTCTGAAACGGCCATCCTCGGGCTCCTCCCCTTGATAGCTCCCCATCCTCTCTGCTCTCTGCCTCTGAGCTTGGCACACATCCTGTAGCCCTGCCGCTGCCTTCACCCTTTCTTAGCCTTCCTGTGACCTATAAATATCACTGTGTGAAGTAGGATGTGTGACTTGAGAGCTGCAGACATCACTAATGAGGACTGGAGTAGAAGAGCCTGAGATCAGCTGACTAATGAGCAGCAGGGGACCCTCGAGCACCCAGGGAATGGCCACTGCTGGTGTGGTGGGACCTGTGGCTGACTTGTGATCCAGTTCCGTCTGACGTTGTAGAAAGACACAGTTGTGTGTGGTCTCCATCAGTGGCATAGCTCAGTCCTGACAGATGTCCTTCTCCTCCTCCAAAACACTAATGCTTTATAACTTGATGGTCATTGCTGGAAATCAAATGGGTTTGTGTATTTCTGCACTCAAATGACACATTTTTTTTCCAACCTGAGAGACTTATCCCAAAGCAATGCTGCTAAATGTCACAAAAAGTTTCAAGGCTGTGGGTACTTTTATACCTTTTATGTCACTTCCCTGGAGCTCATGGGCAGCTGAGGAGACACATGGATGGACATTCCCTTCTTGAGCTCCCTTGAGCTTGAGCCTGGGGTCAAGTAGGACTGTCCTGTTGCAGGTCAAAATATACTTAAAATTACATTTTAAAAAGATTTAAACAAATACTCAAAACTCCAGCTTAAGAAATGAAGGTATATGAGTTAATTGGTGCCTAGGAGAATTTCTGGTTTCTTCCATCTCCAGTTTTCTCCTTTCAGAATAGAAGTTTGTTGAATTTAAAAGGACTCAGTCAAACAGACTGACTTGAAACATTATGGATGAAATGCACAAAGAACCTTTTCCCTTTGCATAAATTATTTTCATTAATAGCACAGCATGGGGTGCTTGCTTGAATAACTCTTTGTCAGCACTAAAAAGAACCTGCTTTCAGAAAGAAGTTTTGCATAAACTCACAGAAGAGGGTGACAACCAATTTCCATTGTAACAAGTAAACATTAAAGTCACCTTTTTAAAAGCATATATAAATCAGAGTAATTGGCTAAATAATACATTCTGCCAGTGTGCGAGCTTCAGAGCTTGCCGGCCGGCCGGGGAGCAGTGGCAGTAGGTAAATTATACCACTAAGTAAGAAGTTGCACAGTGACTTATTAGAGTATTTGTACAAGTAACTCAAATGCATCAGCTTTGAAGCCACCCTTCCCCAGCGCAGCCACTGTTCTGTCCCAGGCTTCCTGGGGTGGAAGGAGACAGCACCTGGGTACTGCTGGTACCAGGAGCACTGTGTTACCTGGTCCTCCAGCCTGGGTAGAAAGAAATGCATGCAGGAGACCCTCAGGCTGAGCCTCTTATCCACTCAAATCCCAAAAGGAATTTTGTAATTTGTAAGAAAAATATTTAAATTTTGCTATTAAAGTTGAGATTTCCTGATATTTTTATTTAAAAATTGGTCATAATTATTACTGAAAATAAGTGCTTTAAAAATTATTTTAATGGGACTGGAGTGGTGGCTCAGTGGTTTCGGTGCTTGTCTAGCAAGCACAAGGACCTGAGTTCGAACCCCAGCACCACATACACAACTAAGTGTTGGAGCAATGAAGGCCATGTGAAAAACTCAATAAAGTTGTTTCTCTCTTTCTCTCTCTCACTGTCCTTCTCTCTTTAAAAAAAATTATTTTAATGCACTTACAAACTATTCTGAATCTTATATTATAGAAAAGTATTCAACTATTTGCTGAGAATGTGTTAAGTCCAGAAACTGAATAAGACAGGATTGTTCTAGATAATGGTGGGTTTTCACTTAAAGAATAAGTATCTTTGGATCTTACCCATGCTTCAAGGAAGGCACACAAAATCAAATCTGTGTTTGCATTTCTTCACTTTTTTGGGTTTTTGCCCTGGATGCAGCTCTCAGCACATCACGATGGACTCTCCAGGCCCCATTCCTCTCATGGACAGTGGACAATGGCCTCTGACTAAACCCTTGCAAGGCTCTGTGAGCCAGCCTGGGCAACGCAGTCACCACGGTAGGCCTGGCCCTGGGATGGAGACCTTGATCGTATGGCTGTAGCTTTATGATGACTCTTTTTGGGCTGTTTTTAAACTGTAGGAGTGGCCAACAAAGAGCCATGAGGAGAGGGAAAGAGAAGAGAGGCCAGGGCTGCGGCCCCTGCCCACAGAGGACCGGGTTGTGACACAGACCACAGCCCAGGGCTTCTGCCAGCGACTCTGGTCTCTAAGCATGGGTGCCTCAGTGCTCCAGGGAGGGCAGTGCTCTTGTGGTTCAACAAGGCCATGCCTGCAGGAGCTTTTCTAAACATGTGCTGTCTGAACACAGCCACTGGGAACTGGTCTTGGTGACCCCACTGGAAGAGCAGGTGGGGCATTTCTGGTTACGATTCTCTGAGAAGTACCATTCACTCAAGAGAAAGCTGCTTAATTTGCTTTAGGATCTTAGTTGAGGACGAAGTGAGGGCATCACCGTGGAAACTACGCCAGGTGACAGCTCACGGGCTAGAGGACTCCTCTGCGTGCACCCAGCCACGCGCAGAGACACACAGGCAGAGCAGAGGCGAGGAAGAAAGCATCCATCGGTCATTTGTCTCCCAAACCCATACACATGCAATTCCGGAGACTTGGGAACTTTGATTCCCCACTCCCATCTCTGTGTTGGTATATAAGGAGGAAACAGGAAGAATGAGTTCCAGAAGAAAAACAATGCTTCATTTTTTTCAGGGTTATTTTGTTGCCGATTTTTCTTCTGCAAGCCCTGCTTGCAGTTTTGGCACAGACTGCTCGCATTCATTATTTTTTCAATTAGCCTACAAGGTCTTGGAGGCAAAGACCACGTGTCATGTCTTCTGCTGTTTTTCCACCCAGCACGCAGCCTGCCAGGCAGGCCTCTGACTTTGCGCGCGCGCGCACACACACACACACACACACACACAATCTGATTGGCAGTTCTGGGAATTAATCCCTACAGATAATTTGTTTTCTATTTTGATCAAGTGTACGCAAACACTAATCGGAGCTGCATCATGCCACATACCACCTACCAGGTGTCCGATGTTCTCAGTTGGAGTTAAACGCCACTGATCTGAATTTAGAGGTTGGTGTTAATGATGGAGATGTAATTTCGGTTGCCATCAGACTCTGGAAGAGAGGGCAATGGTTCCTACAGCAGAGTGCCCGCTAACGAGCAGCCCTGAGCCTGTTATGCTGGGCAGTGCAGCTGGCACGGCGAGACAAGTCTGGGCTATTGAAGGGACAATTTTCATAGATACATTTAATTCAGCCTCTCTTGCTTTTGTTACGTCAACTCCTAACTTGAGTTCACTCCCGCTCAGATATTTCCCCACTCCTTTCCTGTTTCCTTGTCTCATCTGTGCAGACTGCACAGCTTCTCCAGAGAGAGCCCGGACCCTGAACAGGGGGCTGCAGGCTCCCTGCCACCTGAGTCACTGCTGGCCCCGAGTTCCTCGCATGGCCCATTCCACAAAGGAAAGAGCAGGGAAAGCTGTTGAGAGAGATGTGTTGCCCACTTGGAGGGAGAGTTAGCAGAAGAAACCTGAAATAAATGGAGCAGATGGGAGCCCACACACGTCAACAGCCCAGTCCCCGCGGTTAAAGCCAGCCGCCACAGAAGCACGCAATATTATCCCATGCCAGCCACCCGTCCCCCATGCTTCTTCCATTCAGCCTAAAACTGTCCTGCTAGTAGACACAGGGTGCAGCTCCAAAAGAGAGGTGATATGGGAAGCTGAGCGAGAGCAGTCCAATTAAGTCAGGAAAGGAACAGCGTGCGACCATGGTCTTTACCTGTATCAGATCCCCTTGGGCACACATCCTTTTTTTTTTTTTTTTTTTTTTTAAGAGAAGGAGAAGTTTATTTTGTCCCAGTTTCAGAGGATCAGTCCTAGGTTGGACAACTTCACACCTCTGGACAGAATATCATAGCTGAAGAGCATACCAGAGGAGAGGAATTCAGAACTCAGAGCAACCAGGAAACAGAGAGAAAGCTCTATTTTCCAAGGAAAAATATAAACCCCAAAGACACATACCCCCAGTGACCTACTTCCTCCAACAACACCCTACCTGCTCACAGTTACCACCCAGTTAATCCATGTAAGTGGATTAATCCACCGATCCAGTCATGCCTCTAATAATTGAATCATTTTGCCTCTGAAAATTCTTGCATTGTCTCAGGCATGAGATTTTGGGGGGACACTTCATATCTAAACCACAACAGGGTCCATCCTCACTTCGATCATATCAGTCTCCAAGGTGACCCAACATTTCTCTGTACATTCTCTCTTTCAGGGACTTTGGCCAGTGGGCTGTGGAGCTTTTGGATGAATCCTACAATCAGAATGGGCAACTGGCCATGAACCTGCTGATGGATGAATGGAAGAACTGGAGTTACGTTGGGCACTCATCCTCAGAGCAAGGAGAGCAAGTGCTCAGGACAACTCTCTCTCTTCTGGACTGAGCCTACCAGAACGTGTTTTACTCTCCAGGTGGGCCCTCAGCACTGCCTGGAGAGCAGGCTGCCAGCCTGTCCCTGGGGGAGCCTGCTAGGTTCCCTTCCAGGTGTTCCTCAAGTGCTCCCCCTTGTCCTACCTGGCTCAGCGGGACCCAGTCCCAGCCAGGGGAAGGATCTCTTTACTAAAGTCTACCTTGCAGGTCAAGATGCTTAACTACCATGCTGCTGATGCTGTTTCTCAGATTGTAAGATGGGTTAACAGTTGCTGAGGGAACAGGAATTTCTCCATCTATCCCTGTGCAGAACAGGAACTGCTTTCTGCTGTTTGTGAGCATGGCCATGTGGCTATGCTGCACCCCAGGGCCTGCTCCACCTGCAGGGGACAGAGCACCCTGCCTCAGCACACTAAGAAGGGACAGAACAGTGGCGTGACAACACTCAGCATTCGCTGGGATCGACTACCCAACATCTATGTTTTCAAGAAAGATCAGAGAGTGCACAGGCAGCAATCTATTTCAGAATATTCAGGGCATCGAAACCTCCCTTTCTTCTTCACTTAAAACCCAAAGCATTAACACAGATTAGGGATAAATAAACGAATAGACTAAAACAGCATCGGTGGCAGGAGTCGGGAGCCTGGAACGAGGAAGCACCGCTGCAGCCACCTTGGAGTTTGCAGATAGTTAAGTGGCCAGAGTGGCTCTCCAAGCCAGCTGGTTCAGCTGGTCCCCTGCTTCAGCTGCTGAACCTGGGGAAGTCTCTGCAAAATGGATGCAGCAGTTGCACCTGCAACATGTGCTATCCAGACGCTTCAAGAGGAGGGTGCTCGGAAACCTGCAGTTCCAAGGAAGAAATAAAACAGGGAAGAATGGGGAATGAAGCACATAGCATGTAGTACCCCATGGTACTTAGGGCCCAGTTCAACTAGGTTGAGGAACCAAGCAGAATCATGTATACACCCTGATACTTAGGACCTGGTTCATCTGGGTAGGGGAATTGAGCACACAGCATGTAGTACCCCTGCTACCTAGGACCTGGTTCAACTATGTAGGGGAACCAAGCACATAACATGTAGTACCCCTGGTACTTAGGACCTGGTTCAACTAGGTAGGGAAACCAAGCAAATAGCATGTAGTACTCCCTGGTACTTAGGACCTGGTTCACTGGGTAGGGGAACCTAGCACATAGTACCAGGGGTACTTAGGACCTGGTTCATCTGGGTAGAACTGAGCACATAGTACCCCCTGGTACTTAGAACTTGGTTCATCTGGGTAAGGGAACCGAGCACATATCATGTAGTACCCCCTGGTACTTAGGATCTGGTTCAACAGTTTGGGGAGCCAAGCACATATCATTTAGTACCCTCTGGTACTTAGGACCTGGTTCACAGGGTAGGGGAACCTAGCACATAGTACTGGGGTACTTAGGACCTGGTTCATCTGGGTAGGAGAACTGAGCACATAGCATATAGTATCCCCTGGTACTAGGACCTGGTTCATCTGGGTAGGGAAACCAAGCACATAGCATGCAGTACTCCCTGGTACTTAGGACCTGGTTCAACTAGTTTGGGGAGCCAAGCACATATCATATAGTACCCTCTGGTACTTAGGGCCTGGTTCATCTGGGCAGGGGAACCAATCATATAGCACGTAGTGCCCCCTGGTATTTAGGACCTGGTTCAACTAGGTATGCATAGAACTCAAACATAATATGCATATAAGTTGTAGATGTAGCTTTATACACAGAGTAGTGTCTGTATACATGGAAGAGTATGCATGAACCCAATTCTCTTTCACTGGGTGCATATAATTTATGTGCACATTTAAGCAAATCTACGTGTGGGATATGTGTGTACACACATCCCAAGGGAGTTTGTCTTTTTCTTTTTGTTTATTTTTTTGTTTTTGCAGTATACTTTTCACATCAAAACTCCAAGGAAGCTTCTAGTTCTTCCGAGAAGTATCTTTTTTTTTTTTTTTCAAGACAGGGATACTGAGAGAGAAAGAGAATAAATTTTATTTAGGTTTTCATGTGGCTTTTGTTGCTCAGAGACTTCACTGTGTACTTGGAGCTGGGGTTTGAACTCGTGTACTTGCGCATGCCGGGCAAGTGCAGTAACTGCTGAGCCACCGCTCCAGCCCCGCCAAAAGCATCTTTGATGGAACAGTGCACTTTGCAGAACTTGCTGTTCCTCGCCCAAACCTGAGAGGCAGCAACGCAGGACACAAACAGCCCTTCCTGCTGCCTACCACTTTTCTTTCTCATTCTACAGATTCCCTTTCCCTCTCCTTCCAGAATTTTCTATAGTTTGTAATCCACAGTGATGGATTTGAGACATATTCTACTTTATCATGAATCTGAATAGCATAGAATTAAAAATCAGCCAGAGGAAAAGAGACCTCTTGCTGTGCAAAGCAGCCATAGCAGTGACCTTGACAGAGACTCGGGATGGGATGCTAGGTCTTGCCTCTGAAGTCACCTGTCCATTTGGGGCAGAGGTCACAATGGTTCAATGGCAGCTCAGGCAGGTGAGTGATGGTGAAGGAGGTGCCAGAAGATGAGTTTGCCATGACAGACCTGGGGGTCACTGAAGGCATTCTAGAAGAACAGAGGTGCGGGGTGGAGGCTGGAGGATGGGCTGGGTGGGTTCCAGTGGGGCTGAGGATTCTGCGGTCTCAGCTCTTTCCTGCAGCACAGAGACAGTGGCAGTGACCCCTGTGGCTATGTAAAAATAAAGATGCATAGAAGACATCGTGCATGAGGTCAGTGGAGACACCGAGGGTCCCACTACAGACAGGGAGCTGCCCTTGTGGTTTAACTCCAGGTCCACCAGCTGCAGAGTCAGCATTGCAGGGAATGTGACATGAGGGTACCCCCACAAATCCCCGTAAAGCTGTGGCACTCATGTTTGGAGGTTAGTTTTCTGTGACCCCTTCCTGAGGCTCTCTTAAAATGTAAATTCCGGAAAGCAGGGAGGTTCTCACTGGGAGGTCCTTTCTCAAAGTTCCTATGTGCTGGGGCAGGGGCATCCCAGGGAGGCCCATGGGCACACCTCACTGGGGAATAAGGGAACCCCATGTGGGGCAGGAGGAGGCAGGTACCTCAGGGGCCCAGGAGCAGTCCACAGGGTGCTCCTCCTGGTTCCTCCACTCTTAGTCTTTAAAGGAGATGCTACATGATTCAGACGGTGCCCTTGGAATCAGCACATTCTCCATGCAGTGCTGAAGGCACATTATCGTCCCTTCTGTCCCTGCTGCCAGCCTTGGAGGGCACTGAGCTGTAGTCACCTAAGGAGATCAATGATCCAGTTTGGAGGAGTGTGAGGATGTCCCTTCACATCTGAAGGCAGGTGACTACTACCGCACTTCCAGTCAGACTTGCCCTGTGCTCTCCGGTGCTGCTCGCGGGCATTGTTAGGGCACCCGCTGAAGAACTTGGCAATGAAACAAGCACTGAGCCGCCCCAGAGTAAGGGTCGGCGTTACCATTTAAGTTCACCGAGAAGAAAGCTGACCTCTGCTGGGAGAGCGAGAGTTTCTAGAGCGAGCATATGTCTAGAAGGGATTTCTGTAAGGCTGTGGAATTGGAACGCGGAGCTCTGGGTGACATGCAGACAGCAGCAGCAAATGCCCTCGTGCTCCCTCAAGAAGCTCTCCCGGAGCTCTCATGTGGGAGAAGGTGCTGATCAGCCTGCGCCCTGCTAATCCTGAGCCACTAAGCAGCCCATGGCACCAGCTCTGGTCCCTGTAAGTGTACAGACGCAGGAGTTAGGAGGAGGCACCTGGCCAAGCCAGGACCCCGAGGCAAGAGGAATGGGAGGGGCAAGGATGCGCCCATGAGAAGCTCCTGTCTCCGAGCTTAGGACAAAAATGAGATAAAAAATTAACAGAAAATAAAAATATCTGCAAGGAGCATAATCACTGGTATTGAGGACGCCAGAGTACAGCTGAAGACCCTGAGGCCAGATTTGGGCATTTTGCAATTGAATGTTGCCATGAACACCATGAACTGTGAGCGCCAGCCAGCAGGAGGACTCCAAGGGACTCTTCCTGGATGGCTGGGAGCACCCGGGCTCCCACTGACTTAGGTTTTCAATTCACACTTGGAATCTCTGATAGACAATGTGTCTTTATCTCTCCACCTGAGAGGCGCCTCTTGCTCCCCGAGCTGGGAGTGAACCCTGTGCAAACCAGGGCACCAGCGTGGGATGCTTGAACAGTGGCAGAAAGTGCCTTTAATCACTGCTAAATACTCCCTTCACGCAACGCTGGCACAGTGCAGGGAACAACACTGGGTTTCCTGTCCTTGCACTGAGCCGCCCGCAGCCTCGGTGGCGCGCGCTGCCCACCGGGTCTGCGAGCTGCGATTGATATTCCCCTCGCCTCCCTGGGTCCCCGCCGGAGCATCCCCAGCTGCAGCTGCACCTCACATGTGTCCCGTTGCCAGCCACACTCTGAAATACAAATGACTGTTCTGCCTGCTAACTGGGCAAAGATCGTTTGCAAGAATTAATTTCCCCCTCTTATACTAATCCATTTGCAGGTGTAGAACTTTGAGTGATCCCTGGTGAATCCCGACTCCCAGACTTAGGATGGAATTTTAAATACACTCAAATTCGCCAAATGTTTAAAAACAATGGGATGATTCTGCAGGGGTTCTTGCCTCATTTCCTCATGGGACCCTCAGGACAATGCTGCTCCACACTCTAGAGAACAAGGCAAAAGCCCAAGAAGGTCACCACGCTGCTGTATCCCATTCCTGAGGCCCGTTCTCAGGATGCTATAAAGCTCTGAGTGTTCCACATGCCACCAGAGGAGTGCATTTTCTTAATTAACAGGGATTATCACAATGGAAAGTGGAATTAAATGTTGAATGATTTCTCTGCCTGGTATAAGGGTCATTTGGAATACTTGGCTCATGTGTCTCCGCTAAGTTTGCACATAATCAATTTTCTATCACTTTCTGAAGGAAAGAAAAATAACTCAAATTAAGTAATATTGACTGTGTATTATTTTTTTAAATAAGTTGCCAACATAACCCAACCTTAGATTTCTAGTTTTCCAATATTATTACCATGTCCTAGACTCTCATTTAGTCTTTGGTTAAACTCTCTTCAACAAACACAAATATATCAGTAAATCAAGTGAGTAGCTGACTTTTTATGTAACTTTCGATTTTCTTGGCTCCTTTGGCTATTTTTCTTTTCATTGTAATGGATTTTTGTTTCTGTCATTGTGCAGGCTCTCAAAGTACATATGTGTCACCACAGATGGCTCATGGGGCCTCTCCTACATTTTGTACATTTATAAGATGACATTTATTTTAATGTGTTACTAAGCCATATCCCTAAATTATTTTTCATTTAAAAGTATACAGAGTAACTGATTATAACCAGAGTGGACATGAATATCGCAAATAGGTTATCTTAAACACTATTCCAGGGCCAATTAAAAACATTTAACATGTACACATTGAACGTCCAGGCAAGGTTGCGGCATCTCTCCTACAGATATAGTGTTGGATATTCACACTGACACTTGACATTTATCTCAGCATTTTGTAATACAGCAAAGCAAAACACTAAAACATAGAATAGGAAAATCAGCTAAATGACAACAATAGGTAATTAATGAAATAAAACTCATGATAAAATCACATGAAAATTGTTCACAACACTGAAGTGAAAAACTTTACGTACTGTGGTCAAGTTTCTAAGTGCTGTGCTCTTATCCCGACATTTACAGGGAGACTCTGGAAGAGTTGCTCATACTTGTTCTGAGCATTCTCAGCCATGCAAGGTTGCAAATACCCAGTTGGAACTTGGGAAGAACACTGCTCATAAATCCCCGAAGGTGCCAGAACTTCAGCCAGACTCTAAGGCCCTGCTCCCTGAGGGCACGTCCCTCACAAAGTAGCCCTGTGGAGGGCAGGAAGCGCAGGTCCCCCGAGCCTGTGCAGGAACTACTTCCTGGATAGAGAATGGAGTGTCAGCCACCTGGCCCCCTCTGCAGAGCTGGACAGAGGTTTTCAAAAGAATTCTTAACTTTATGAATTTACCATTGTGATCTGCCAGACCTCCAAAGTGTAGAATACAAAAGTTCTTCCAGAATTTGTTGCAAGATTTCTAAAGACTCTTTTTATTTTCATAGCATGCATTCCAATCTGTCTTTCTTGACTAAGTATAAATGTATTTCTAAAAACTACTAGGTTCTCTTCTTATTCTAGGACTTTTAAAAAGTAGTAAAAATGGAAAGAAAAATCCTGTCATTACCATGTTTCCTGATATTCTTTTGTTTGTTTAATACATCACAATAGCATTGGCCCTGGCTACCGGAATGTGGTAAAGGCCCCTCATCACTTTCCAAGGTCAGGAGCACTGTGTCCCTGTGCAAACTAGCTGGTTTGTTGCAATTGAGACATAGTAGCTACTTCTAGAAAATCAACCTTGACCTTTATTTACTTAACAAATAGATGTGTGTGTGTGTGTTCACAAGTACAGACAACCTGTGCACACACACCACGTACTCTTACTGGCTAAAAGCCCAAAGTCCAAATCTTATACAAGATCTTATGTGATGAATATTGTAGAGAATTATTTTCCTTCCACTTTTAAATTACAATCAAATCTGCTTTGGTGTTTTCATTTATCTTGTCCCTCCAACATGACTTCTCTGGTCAGTTGAAAAAGAAATGAAATCAAATATTTAGCTTTCAGAAAAGTAGGGAAATTAAGTATATACCTTTTACTTTTCACTTGAACCAGGATACTCAAAATAACTTGTGCAAATAGTAAACAAAGCTTCTTAGTACACAACTTAAAAAAAAAAAGATTAAATAAAAAAATGTTATAGTGATCACTTTTCACAAATTATTTAAATGCTGGCTTCAAACATAGTGACAATCCATGTATTTCTTTCTGTAATAACTATAGCCCCCACTCATTAAAAGACCCAATAATTACTTGGTGAAAGAAGTGTTTAAAATGGTTAGGAAGTAACTAAGACACGGGAGTAACACTTTAGCCATGCAGCCATCCCTCAGCCTTTTAAGACCTCTAGGAGATGCGTATCTCACTGGAATGGAGAACAAAATCAGTCAATGCCAGATGAAGTTGTTCAAACGGAATGTATCCAGATTTTAGCTCTTATATCATAAGACATGTAATCCCAACCAGCACCTATTAAAAACCCCTAATTATCTCTAAAAGATTAGTGTTCAACTTCTGCGCAACATTTAAAATGAAATATAGATTCAAAAATTTTAAATTGTATTTAACAAATATGCATCTTTTCAGAGTGAACAATTTGAAAATGACTATGCACATTTATATGCAACATATGTGATAGATACTGCAAAAGCATGGCAGGATTGGAACTGGGCTTATGAGTGAATGGCCATTCCTGAGAGCCAGGTAACTGTGAAGGAACCAATATGATACGGCTTGAATGTGAGGAGTCCCACAGAAGCACAGGTGTGACAATCAGGAACACTGTGTTCACATGATTGGCTTATAATAGCCTTAAGCCAAGGCTGGAGCTGTGGGTCAGCGGTTATGGCACTTGCCTGGCAGGCACAACGACCTGTTTTTGAACCACTGTACCACATACATAAGTTAGTGTTGGAGAAACAAAGGCCAGATGAACAAATAAATAAAATTGATTCTCTTTCTCTCTCTCTATCCATCCTTTCTCTCCCTCTCTCTCAAAGAAAGAAAGAAAAAGAGTCTCAACCCCATCAGTGAGTTAAGCCCGAGACAGAGGTTAACTAGTAACTGCAGGCTGGTAAGGAGCAGCGCAGGAGGTGGATCACTGGGGGCCTTTAGGGTGCACACATTTTAAATCTGGGGTCTCCCTCTCTGCTTCCTGGACCTATATGCCTTCCACCATGATGTTCAGCCCCACTTGGAGCCCCAAGGAATGGAGCCAGCCCCCTATGGATTAAAACCTAGAAATCGGTTTAGACCCTAAATAAACTTATCCTGTTCTTGTCAGGTCTTTGGGTCACGGCAATGAAAAAGCTGACTAATCGATTAATACCCATAAATTCTATTAACAGGAGAAAACCAAAGTCAGAATGATGAACACCAGAAAAATCATCAATTTACTACATTGTGTTTTGCTTCCGAAGAGAGTATTTTCAAATTGTATGAAAGGTATGAACAATTTGAAATTATTACCAAGAGTTTTATTGAGCAGAGGTCAAAACCCCAGGCTTGGAGCAGGGTGATCCAGGAGCTACAAGATCTCGCAATCTCACGCTATATTCAACTCCCTCAGGCAGATTTGAGACAAGAAGTGACCCCTGCCTCATAGAGTTCACGAAGAGTAGGCATCATGACCTGTATTTACATAGTAGACATCCCAGGGGCTTCGTAAGATCACCATGGAAAGGTATGATTGGCAGAAGGAAGGTGAACTTAGGCAACCTGCCAATCCATCAGCAAGACAGCAATTCTGAGAAGGCTCATTGTGGTCTCTGCACTGAGTCCACGCTCTGCCTTTCTTCCTCTGAGAACTGAGTGCTTCCCAGCTGCCTTTCAGGGATACACATGCAGGGAGCCCTGCAAGCTGGCCCTGTGGCTCCTAAGCCACGCACCTCACCCTGAAAGGAGGCATCTCCATCCAGTGAGGCGCTTATTGCTAGGCAGCTGGGTGTGCTGTCTCCTTTCGTCACTTACCATGTTAACGTATGGAAGCAGCTGTAGCAGAAACATGGGTCAATGGAATTTTAGTTTGCTTCCTTCCTCTTCGATGCTAGTAAAATTTTTAGACAGTTTGAATATTTATGGATATCTATTACATAGTAAAGTTCCCTTTAAATGGGGCATAGATTTGTTTAACTATTAATTGGAAAAATGCAATGATACGGGATTAGCATACAACAGAGAAAGCTTCTGGTCCCATGAAGTAGCCTCAGACACTCTTTCCAGCGGCTGCTGCTAGGACAGCTTCTCCCAGTGCCCTGATAATGTGGGTCTCTTTCAGAAGCGGCCATGGAACTGGCCCCCTGGAAAGTGCTGTGGTTTGCAGTGGTGAAATGTCCAGACGCAAACAGCGTCCAGATGAGGCCTCCTTCCTTGCATGAAACTCCAAACCACAGCAAGAGCACCCACAGCCAGGCAGTCAGAAGTGTCCTTTGACCATTCATTTTTAATAACACGGCCATACTTTATATAAAAAAATATTGTTCACATATAATTTGTATTTATTGTTTTCTTTAGTACATCAATAATGAAATATTAGGTTTTCATTAGTTTCAAATGAGTGAACACACCACTTCACATTCTCTCCAATATTTATCTACCCCTTTCTAAAATTCAAAATGAGAATGAAAGGGAGAGATTCATTCAATGTGCACAGATAAAAATCTATATTTGATGTTAGATTTTTTTATCTGAACCTGGCAGAAACCAAGAGGAGAAAACCTAGTAACTGTAGAGAGGAATTCTACAGTCATGATGTGTAAACTAAGATTTTGAATAAGATACGGCC